>VACF01002442.1:0-87018 GCA_006891605.1 Pleurozium schreberi | reverse complement strand
ATCATCTATTTAAAAAAATGATCATTGGAGGTCAAACTCCTATGCATGATCTTCCCTTTTTGCACATAACTAATTCCAAGAATGAACAATTACGCATTTGTCCTATATAGAAAGATTCTTTGACAATCATCGGCCACAATGTCGTTTATGGGCTAACCAAAGTTAACCATGTAAGAACATTGAGGATCTATAAAGGCCAATAAATGTATGACGTGTGGAAACAAAGAATGTACATATTGGTTCAATAATTGGAGTTTTTGGGTGACTATCTTRGTCATATGGGGGGTTGTATCTTTCTAGGGTTCAACTTGAAAAGGCACAATTGTTTGGAAATAGTTGAGAAGGCAGAGCAAATAAGGTACAACATCCATATGCCACAAGAAGCACTTTAAGCACTTTAAGATGGGCACCCAAAAACTATGATCATCACTATGTGTACATCTCTAAAATGAATATGTACCTAGCTATGTGGAAGAAATGATTTTCCAACCTCTACCAAAAACACTTTGATCCTTCATATGTTTTGCATACAATATCCAAATGTCACATTCTTTGGTGCATTGGAACCTCCTTTCACTAGCCAACGAGTAAATATGAGAATTTGATGAGATCCCTTCATTCATAATACTATCTCCATCTCCAAATGATCTTTCTCTTTGCCAAATGTTCCAGATTAAAGCTAAAAATAACAGTTTAAGATCCATTTTGCATTGTAAGTAGAGGTTGGTGCATTTGTAGCGTCCTTAAAGCTTTAAAGTTTTGGAGCCCGTTTTAACCCCTAAGCGCTCAAACAACCATTTTTTGGTCGTTGCCCGACTTCGGGCAGAATTTTCATGCAGAATTTTCGGGCAGAAAAAAACTTTTTTTTGAAATTTTTTTTCTCTCTTGAAAACATTGGGTTGTCTTTCAATATTTATATTCAAAACTAAGATCACTACGGTCAGAAAATAATCATAAGAGAAATAGCACAATGTATTTAGAATTCTCTAGTGTTGAAAAACTTACTATTTGAGGAAAGAAAATGACTGGATCTTATGCATTTTTTTTTACAATTCAATATAAACCACTATTTTGACCAATCAAAAAAAAGTCAAGTATTAAGAATACAAATTGTATTTTGGGTGAATTTTTGAAGTTATATCTTTAAAATTCATTTGAAGAGAATCTGAAAATAATTTTATAATTTTGAATGTACGGATATCTTGTAATTTTTGTGCTTCACATAAACTTCTTTGATGCAAACTTCAAAAAAGTTATAGAACTTATATTTTATAACACATTTGTGTTTTGTCCAAACCGCTCAAGACCATGTGTGGACCTTAGTTTTGCCTCCCAAAGCTTCATCTCCTTCAATTGGAAAATATTCAAAGAGATGCAAAAAATAAGAACAAATGGTATTGATTGACCCCTCCTATCATTTCATTTGTTCAATTAGTGATTTAGTGGATGATTACTACTTGGACTGAGTTGTTTTGTTGATCCTAGATAGCGATTTAAAGATGAGTTTGACAAATTATCAAAGTTACAAGTGCAACAGGAAGATCATATTGGAACAAATAATTAAGCCCAACACAAATATCATCATAGAACATAGGGAGTACACTAAATAGTGAAATTAGGTTGTCCCTCACTAATTTCTCAACATTTCACACTATATAAGTATTTATTGTTATTGTACAAGAATGAACTACTTTTGAATTAGTTATTGGTGGAGTTGGAACTCATGAACCTCCATGTGTACAAATATTGAAGTATTTATAGAAATATTTGTTAACTTTGATAGGTTATAGAATAACTTTTGGGGGGTAAGGCAACCTATTTGTACAAGCAATTTATTTTCACCATTTAGTGTAGTAATTAGGTGATGTTGCAAAAAACGGAGGGGTGCTCACCTCCATCATCCATCCTTTAAATCAAGGTATTTGTTTATTTTGCTTGCTTTGTTTGTTTGTTACGTTGAGATCTCATGGACTGTACGTCCGCCGGTATCGTGCTTGGTACTGTCAGAAAGCCCTCGGCGAGGAGGGGTGCAGGAGCTTGATTTCGTGGCATTCCTACCTTCTACGTAAAAGTTATCAGTGAATTTTGAAGTCTTTATGAATAATAATATATAGAAAATTAATTTTACTTTGATTTTTCTTGTGGCAATTGTATAGGGTACACTAGTGTACTTTGAAATATAGAAGCATGGTTTATGTACTTCCATAATCTACACTAAATAATGAAAATAGGTTGTCCCTCACTAATTTCTTGACATTCCACGCTATATGAATATTTGTTGTTATTGTACAAAAGTGCACTACTTTTGAATTAGTTACTAATGTAGTTGAAACTCATGAACTTTCGTATGTATAAATAGAAGTATTTGTAGAAATATTTGTTGACTTTCATAGCTTGTAGAGTAATTTGGGGGGTAAGGCAACCTAACCAGTGTAAAGACAACCTAATTTCACTATTTGGTGTAAGTTGTAATGTAGTTTGCAACGCTACATAACATTCTTAACCTTCATTGGGGGGGTCCCTTTTGCTCCTCAAAATCTGGCCCCCCCAACAACCAATCAGTATCTCCAAATCTGACAGCCCACTCTCTCCCAACGAGGCCAACCAATCCATTGGAAGAGATTACAACCTTGTTTCCCCCTAGATATCTAGGAGGGCATTATACCTCCAGCTGGGGGAGGATGTCGAGCCAGTCAAGAATGTTATGTGTTTGAGAAAGTGAAGCTTGTCTGTGCGTAACGAGGCATGCTGTCAAAGTGTCAAAGCCAACATCAGTCGTCACACTTATAACTGTACGATAAAGTGCGAGATTACGGAGTGATTACTAATGTACTGTACACTACACCTGGAACCTTCCTCGAACCAAACTTGGATGGACACCGCTAAGTCTGCTGCCACTCACAGCCACTCACTCCACTGCAGGAGCAGTACTGTACAGTAAAATAGTACTCAGCAAGTAGAACTCCGTAAGTCCGTATAAATGACGGACCCTTCACGGATTGGAGGAAGAATTGCCAAGATAAACTTCCGTCAGCCATTTTTCCAAAAATTTGAAAAATAGGGTATCGGCGATGCTGTAAGGGAGGAGGTCCATAAAGCGCCCATCTATGGGCTGAAGCTGAATTTTGGCAAGGTGAAACTGCTTGAAATAATTTCCAGTAAATTTTCCTTGAAAGGCAAGTGGAATTGACATTTAACCCCCAAGTCATTTCATATTTTTTGGAGTTTTGTGGAATTAGTTGTGAATTTTTGAAGTTACAGGAAAGTGCATTTCAATGGGCTCTAAAACTGACCACCTCCTCAAATGCAGACTGCTTGTACATTGGAGAGTGCAAAATGTACCTCCAGAGCCTATTTGGTTTTAGAATGTGCTCCATTTTAAGACCTCCTACCCTAGTGCATAACATTCACGAATGGAAGGGGATGCGGCCTTTCTAAAGGAAGGTAGAAAAGTCGTTACCATACAGATTTGTTACCTACACTAATTACACTAATGATGGTAAATAGTCTTACCTACACTAATTGATTTAAAACAGCCATAAGTTTTTACTTTTAATGAATATTTTTACCAACTATAGGTACAAAGTTTTCCCAACTATGCTGCTATTAGGATCCATGTATTCTATACAAAAATTCATGAAGAGTAAAAACTTATAGCATTTCTAAAATAGTTAGGATGGGTAACACTATTTACCATCATTAGTGAAGTGAAATGAGGTTGCCCCTCACTAATTTCTCCACACTCCATACAATGTAGATATTTATTGTTACTATTCAAGAATAGAATGCACTACTTTCAAATTAGTTATTGGTGTAGTTGGAAACTTCATTTCTGACTTCCTTACGTTTGAACCTACTACAACCTTGTGGGATGATGCAACATTCATTGTGCTCCAAGACGACCTTTGGATTGTGATCAACTACTACAATATTGAGCACAACCTCTAAYAGACCAACCATGCATACTTTACTATTGTTGCAATCTATTGACAAAACAAGCAACCCTTAGGACATCCGATTTTTATTTTTTATTTTTTATGATTAATCTTCCTTCCAAAAAAGAGCGATAATTAGTTTACTCCCATTCCTCAAGCTCTACAAAGGGTTGAAGATCATGCTCACCAAGAAAGTGCACTTTTTCTTTAGCCTTGTCAACATAGCAATTGGGAAGATCCATGGCCTCCTCCTTCAAAATCTAATTTCTTTGCAAAGCGGCTTCATGCACTTGTCCGCAAAGGTCCTTGTTAATTTTTCTACTTTTGTTGTTGGTCAACATATCCACTTGACATCCAATTGTTAAACCTGCTTGAGAACGTTGTGCCTATTTTGCATATTTTCAAATTCATAAAATACCTACACAAGATGAAAAAGAACAAGTAATAAGACATTCAAAATAAAGGGGTTTCATTTGCCTTTGATCCTAGCTCTTTGCCTCATTAATAGAAACGGCGAGGGCCAAGCGTACAACCAYTTGATCATCAACTTGCAAAGCAACCAWTGAAGTCTATATCACCTATTTGCAACTCCAATCCTTCATTGGCCTTGTGGTCCTTTGAGACATCATRTACASACATGAAGCACTACAACTTTAGGAAGGAGTTGTGGAATACATGATTGCTCTTGATTCCATGTGATAAAGTACAATGTCCTTTGACTTGTTTAAAGAGGCCTTACAGTTGACAAGGGAGATGACAAACAATAATATGATACAAAAGACATGTGGGGCTATACTAGGGAATACTTTGCTTTCAAGTTCCTCCAACATCCCTTTGAAGGCAAACAAAAAATAYGATTGCATCGTAWAATACAACCGAATAGCCTTAGTGTCAAGAAAACAAGCCAACCAATCCTCTTCTAATGTTGAAATTTCATCTTAAGATAATGGCATGTTGCACTAGAGAGAAGACATGTTGGTCTCTAAAAAAGACTAATGACATCTTGAGACAGAGCATGGCTAGTTAGTTTTCCAGCACTTTATTGAAAAATCAAGGCCACRAGAAAGCCCTCAAAGGACCYCAAATCTTACATTTTATCTTGCACTTTTAATATATTTTCCCCTATGATTGCTACCCATGTTACATTGAGAAATCAAATGGTTTTCACTTTTGACTGGCTACAATGTCTCAAAATCCAACTACCGGAGGTACAATTAATTATTACACTTTTTACCTTATACACCTTCCAATCTCACCAAGTTGTGGAAAAAAAGAAAATATCCAAACACTAGTAGAAAATTCATTTTTTTTGTTGATTTGGTCGTGTTGATCCGGTCATTTTTTGACAGAAATCTGTTGATTTTCAATAGATTTCTGTCAAAAAGTGACCGGATCAATGCGACCAAATCAACAAAAAAAAAATGAATTTTCCGCTATTTAAATAGACAAATTACCATCCACAATCAAGAATGTTTTTGATGACAATGAAAAAGATTTACTTCATTGAAATTGATGAGAATGAAGGGCAAAGAGGTTGTTCTTATTATGAAATCAATCATCCATATTGAATCCTCAAAGGGTATGTGATGTGTGTTAAGATTTTTGAGTGCTAATTGGATGAGGAACATTGAGTATAAAATAGAAATTTAGTTTGTAGAATAAAAGAATGTGAACAGTTTGTTAGATAAATTCGGATCTATTTTAATGAAAATACATTAGAGACAATTTGGTTTGTGCATGAATGCAAAAATAATATATTTACAATCAGTTATGTAATGGAATTTAATGTCAATCAAATTGGATATGTTTTGCTTGTGTATGTGTTGTGTATGAGTTATCATGAAATYGCCCTAATTGGAATTGTTGGGTGGTTAATGTATGAATTGGATAAGGATTAGTATGCTATGGCTTTGGGTGTAAATTGAATTTTTGGATATATTTGATTCATTGTTATTGAGTTAGCATTGTAAGTCTAGGCTGTGTGATTTTAATAAATAAATATGATGTAGATTTTGTATTACAACATTCCAATCATAGGATCTTGTAGTACACTAGTTTGAGAAGATGTGGAAAAATTTCAAAAATTTTCACCATGTAGATTGCAAGATATTAGCTTTTGAATCAACAAAAACATTAGGAAAATTTTCAGCCTTGCAAAGGGTTGTTAAGACTTCATTTCCGACACCCCCACGGTGCAAATACAGAAAAAAAATTGTTATTTCTTAAAATAAAAAAAGTTGAAAAAAAAGTAGTCAATCTAATGTGTTCTTGACATGGCACCAATAGTGCCATGTCAAATTCCAGATTTGTAAAAATAAAAAATAATTTTTGATTTTGATTTTTTTCTCTAATTGCATAGCACGGGTGCAAAATTTGCAGTCTCTTTGAGGGCTGAAAATTTTCCTAATGTCTATTGTTAGTCCCATTAGATGTTTTTTGGACCGTCTAGAAGACTGCGAGTTCCCGGGCTGTGGGAACACATTGGGAACTCTGGAACTCTGCCACATATGCAATCTGACGTGGCACAGAGACTGCCACGTCAGATTATTCTAATTAATTAATTATTTTAATTATTTATTAATCATTTTTTTTTTAAATTGAAAAAAAAAGAAGTTGAAATCAGTTTTCAGTTTCTTTACACTTTCTAAGAATTCTGGAATTTTTTTTTTTTTTTTTTTTTTAATTTTTGAAATTCAAAATTTCAGACCAGCAGTCCCTGGTTCCTGTGCAGGGAACAACCCCGAAACAGGCTCTTACGGGGCTGAAAAAACATCTAATGCTCCAATAAAAACAGGAGATTGCACTTCACAAGGTCAAATTTGTATGAAAAAATGCCCAAAACAGTGGTACTTCTTTGGATTCATTTTTCAAGACAAGTTGTCTATTTCCTTGAAATATTTCAAATCATGTGGAATTGTACAACATATAGGAAAAATATAGTAAGCAGAAAGAAGTACAGAAAGATGTATTACAACATTCAGAACTCTACAATGAACTCCTATGAAATCAAGGGTGTACAGGTTCTTCCTACAATCCAGTACTAGTCCAAATATAATGAATCGAAACTTCACATGTAGACAAAAATATATAACTTTAGAAGGAAAAAATTTAATTTTGAATTTTTGCAAAAAGAATTTGTTGCCCGCCGAGTTCAGTTCTGGGTTTTTTGTGGTATAATTTTTGCTCCTAGGCATCAATTGAAATAAAAATTATATTCCCACAAAGCTAATTAGTTTTTGTATCTTATTAGAAAGTTCCAAAAAGTTTCATAAAAAATCAAGGTCATAGGAACCTGCCCAAAATCCAATTTGTCCCCCGAGGGGACAATGGGACTTTAGGGGTTAAAATGCCCTCCAAGGTGACTGAGGTCATGCTCCGACGGACCGACCGACCGTCCTCCCGTCCAGTCTTCTCCCGTCAGGTAACTAAAGTTGTCCGAATAATTTGATATGATCAATTGSCTTCAGACGGAATCTGGTGCCGGACTGCCAGCTGCAGGCCCAGGCCCTGCCCCGTGCGCACCCGCCATCCTTCCCTCAGTTCCCAGTTCCCACTAACTTACAGTAGTCGACACGTGGGCTTGGGCCACAACCCTCCAAGTTAGTCCCCGGCTACCTACGACACAGAAAGCTTGCAGCACTTACCTTACTGCTTTACCAGTTTGCCTGACGAGGCGGGGCAGGCGGGCACTTTCCAGTGTTTGATCTGCTCACGCCTCCCTCGACTGCAATGATTAAAAGTTACCAACCTACCTTACCTTGCCTGAAGTTCAGTGCAGAGCAATATATCGTGCCTCTTGACTGGCATGCAGTCCTCCCCCAGCTGGAGGTATAATGCCCTCCTAGATACCTGGGGGAAAACAAGGTTATAATATCTCCTGTACAATTGGCTGGCCGGTTGGGAGAGAGTGGGCTGTCAAACTGATAGTCAATCTGATTGGTTGCTAAGGGGGCCAGATTTTGAGGAGCAAAAGGGACCCCTCCAATGAAGGTGAAGAATGTTATGTGACCCCCTCATTGCCCCTGTCACAGGGTAAATGTAAAAACTGTCCCCTATTTTGTCCCGCGTTTGTTTTGTATTTCATCATATTCCCTAGCTAATTTGGGGCCTCTAATTGCAAATATGAATTCAGAATTTGCAAATTTTGTCATAGGAGGCAGATGAAAGAATTTCAGTGTTTTCCCCAGGGGTAAGAAAAGGGGCAATGAGGGGGTCAATTCACCCTAGCCAACGAATTGGGCCCCGTAGGATAATGTTTGGGGTAAAAGTAAGTAAAAGCCTCCTCTATTGAGCCGTCACTAGGGTATGTTCTCTTGCTCCCCTTGCTAACTTGGGGTCTCTAATTGCATATCTGAATTCAGAAATTGCAAAAAAAAAAATTGTGCAAAAAATAAAACATTCCTGCGTTTTTCCCTTCAAAATTAATCGTGAGTGAGATTGTCATGTTTTAGGATATTTCCTTACTTTGTCCAATTTAGATAGCTTTGAACGAGTGTTTTTCTTGTTTTTTTAATGTATTTTGTGCATTTGCGAGTCTATCTCTTTCATTGTCATTGTCATTGTATCCAAATGCTGATTTTACTTTAGAGGAATTGGAGGAGATGTTGCATAATTCTTTTGCCTTTTCTCTTGAATGTAATTGTTACTAGGGTGCCCTGCGCCGTTGCCACAGCCAAAACAAAAGTAAAAGTAATTTTCTAATTTTTGTATTCATTCAAACTTTGTAATTCAATAACTTTCACGTAGAACGTCGGAAAGCCACAAAACAAAGTCCATGCACCCCTCCTCGCCGAGAGCTTTCCGACGGTACCAAGCATGCCACCGGCGGACGCACGGTCCGGGAGATCTCAACGCAAGAATCAAACAAACAAAACAAAACAAAACAGCCAGTCATCCAACCTAATTTAAAGTATAGATACATGTGATTGCTTTTTGGGCCAAATTTGCTAAGCAAGGGAATGCAATGAAGGCTATAAGGTAGCAACACCCATTATAGTGAATTTAAGGGGTTTGGAACATGGAGACAGTTCACTAAACGGGGAAAAATATGAAATTTAGGAGGAAAGAAGAAATGAAAAATATTGACACAAGCAACAGAGATTTGGTTAGAAGTACGAGGTCTCAATGATTTTTCAAACTGGAAACAATCATATTTGTAAACTTGCTTGTAGGGATGTCAATTACAAAGTCTAATGAACTTATCCTCAAATCCACAGGCATTCATAAGCAGCACCCCATGCCCCCATCCACCTAATTAATCATTTTATTCCATGAGCTAATTACATTGCATCCTCTACTAAACCTATTTCCAAACCCACATGCATTCATAAGTAATGCTCTACTCACCCTTCACCTTCATTTTTAAGTACTTGTCCATCATGGAACAAAAACAACAGACATGGGTAAATATAGGGCACACCCATGGGGACATTGATTTTAATGGGTGCTCCTACTTTATATATTCTTCTAGCATTCATTTTAGGACTCGAGATGGATTGGAAGCTCCAATGCTTTTTGGATACATTAGCTCTAAAGAAGCTTGAGGTTGTGGACGTTCAATTCTTAAAGGACCAAGGCACATTTTGGGCAGGAATTGTCAAAAATTGCCATTTTTTAGGGCAACAAGAAAAGAATGAAAAAAGAAGAGTTTTTTTCAAAATTCAACCGTACCAATTTATAGTAGACTACTTTGGGAATGTGTGGAATTTTTCCAGAAACTTTGACTGCACGGGTTGAAAGATTATAACATCTGAAGTTAGGTGAAAAAGTTTTTTTTGGCCATCACTTCACATCCTTGTATCTTTTTCTTTACACCTCAAAATGATTTGAAAAAAATTATACATTAATATCATGATGATATGTACCCGGATATGTATCTATAGAAAACAATTCAGAGTTTAAGAGAACTTTTGAGCATTCCCATTTCAACGTATATATAAAGTATTGCCTAATTGAACATCTTTCATCAATCTTTTTAACAGTGGCATTTTTTCTATAAAAAATTTATTTTGTTGATCTTTTTTTTATAGGAAAGATACACAAGTCTACTTTCAATTTAACGGTGGCGATTATCAAAATTATTCCTCACAAGTGAGAAATTATGCTTGTTTCAAGAGCTAATCTTGAAAACAAGAGATATGCTCAAACACCCTTGATCCTTTAGGGGTTAATTGTTTGCTTCMAATTGCCCTTGTTTTTCACCTTTTGATTTTCTAGTGAACATGGTGAATATATWACATTGTATAGCAAGGCAATGRTCTTGGCTACCCTTCTAGAAAAGTATTCCTCCCTCTATTCATAAACAATGCCAATATTTTCTTTGAACAACATGAAGGAAACTTTGCTATATTTAAAAAATAGAGGGAGCATGTTCTACAAGATCCACAAGAGGGACTTATTAATCAATTCAAGGATTCAGGTGGCTAAGGATGATTTTGATTACTATGGGTCACTTTTGAAGGATGCAACCTTGCTTCATTTGTAAACAATGTATTGTAGAGTAGAGTATTGTAAAGTATTGTAGAGTAATGTATAGTCGGGTACCGAAATCTTACGAATTTTTGACTCCGCAGTGAAACAAATTATAAGGACTTTCATCCAAGCAATTAGGAGGATGAAATTGTAGTTTCAGTCTGTTCATCGTCCAATTTTTGGATGTAGACGCGCTCCACGGTTAAGTATCTTATTAATTTTTTTTATATAACTTCAAAATCCTATTGTCTATAATCAATTGTTAAATCTAGCATTGTATATAAATTAAGATTTATTGGAATTTTGTTTTCCTTGGATTAAGTTACTTACATGATCATCTTATTAATAGTTTAGAGTTCTTGTATGTAAATAGTCCGATGAAAGTTTTAAAAGTTTTTTGTATAAGAATCTTATTAAAATGTTATTCTTAACCCCTAAAGGACCAAGTGTCTGTTCAACGTACGCAAAAAATCTCGGGTAGCCGGGTAAATTCCTAGTTCCTACGAAGTCATTTTTGGTCAGATGTTCATGAAATTTGGACACAATGTGTACCACGTACCCTCTTCCCAAAAATATATATTTTTTTCCAATCGGGTGCCCGGATGAAAAGTTATGCTGCCCTGAACTTTGCGGGCAGCTTGAACAGCATGTGCAAAACTATCACTAAGATGCATGATATTAACATTTTTTTTTTAAATCCAAAAAGAAATGTTTTATAATCCTTCCTCAACTATGGTGTATCAATCTATGATACATTGCATAATTGTCAATCACTTTATCAGTGACGTCTGTTTTGATTTTAAATGTAAAGAAATCTTGTTCAATTKTACAATATTTTTTAAAAATAACATGGAAAATTGATTTTTTTCCCCTCAAACATTTACAAATTATTATTGCTAATTAAAATTTAAATCTAAATGATGTACATTATTGCCACAAATACGATTTAAGTTAACAATCATTTTAGCAATTTTTAAATTTTCATTTTGAACCCAATCCAAATGCAAACAATGTATATATTTAATGATGGACAAAATTGTGGATGTTTATTTGCTATCAATAGTCATTATATTTCACCAGTCAATAGTCTTTTGTCTAAATACCCTAAAATTTTAATTACAAAATCATGTTTCAGCTCAAATAATGACTTTATTAACCTTAAAAAGTGAATCTTAAAAATAAAAATAAAAAATAATGTTTACATACTACTATAAACCCATTTGCTAAAAACTCATATGTTTTATTGATGTTCAAATTCTATTTGATCCCAAATTTTTTTCTTAAGGATTTGGTTCCAAATTTTATTKACATGTATTATTTAGTACAAAAGATAAATGAACATATTTTTCAATAAGGCATTGCATACAATTTTTGTTTAAGTGACGTCATTAACCCCTAAAAGCCCAAGGGGTTTGTGCAAAACACAAATGTGTTATAAAATTTCTATTGAATTGTGAAAAAATGCATAAGATCTAGTAATGGGAACATCAACACTTCCCCGAAATAGTAAGTTTTTCAACACTAGGAAATTCTAAAAGACTTTGTGCTATTTTTTAAATAACTTTTGTTAGACCGTAGCAATCTTAATTTTGAATACAAAGATTGAAATTCAACCCAATCTTTAAAAAAGAATCTAAAAAAAACTAAAATGAAAGTTTTTTTTCGCCTGAAAATTCTGCCTGAAGTCGGGCAACGACCAAAAAATGGTTGCCTGAGTGCTTAGGGGTTTAGTTATCTATATTCTATTATATTAAGCTTTATACTTTTTATATTGCAAAATTTAAAGAACATCTTTTCCATGCAGTCATTAAGCACTTAAACTCATACAAAGTAAAAGACGTGTGATGCACTTTTTTAAAATTCTTTTCTTAAGAAAGCAATGAATTTTATTGATTGTGAACCAATTTTTATTTTTCAATGACTCAATATAAATATTGCATTATCTCATCATATGATTGTACAAAATTAACTCTTAAAGATTGCTCTAGATGCAAGGTCTTGAATTTCTAACTTTTAGTGGATTCAACAAAAACTTTCCAATCTTCATCAATATCAGATTGTAATAATCTTTGTTGCCGATTTAGTTCAGTGTCTTTTTGAGCTGATTCACACAATATTTTACAAATTACTCGCCTTGCATCTTGAACTTGAATATTTTGTTGCTTTTGGGCTTTTTGAACTTCTTTCTCTGACAATTTCTACAATAGTTTATATTTAATGTGAAGACATTTTTTTGTTAAATGATCTAAATATCATACAATTTTTAGATTATTATTTCTATATAATTTCACATCAATCAAGTTTAGATTTTTCAACATTTATGAGATGAAGACTTCAAATAAACCCACCTTTTGCTTACACTGTGCAATGAATTTTTCTCTTTCAATTTCATAATCAGATCTTGTATCTAATCCAACATCACATCCTAAAACRTCTATGTTTTTTAATAGCCAATCGGCATAGGCTTCCAATATTTTTTCTATGTTTTTACATGTCTCTTCTGAAATTGTTGGAGTCTCTACTATTTGACGATAAGCAAAGATTGAATTTTCTACTTCTAGGGCAAGTTTAGGCACTATTGGATTTATTATATGTGGTAAGTTGGGTAACATAAATTCAAGTTGAAGCCAATCACAATTTGTTTGATATTGCACTTTGTTGTTTCTTTGTTTGGCTTGAAAACGTCTTGCAAATTGTGAAATTCTTCGTGTAAGTAGCCAAGGTGTAATTGGAAATGATGTTTGCATTTTTTCTTCATATTTTAAAAGTTCATTCAAAGTCATTTTACTTTTGTCTTCATTGGTGACAAATGTATGTACAATACAATCTTCACCATTGATAAGTCTATTGTCATCATTTTKGGTACAATATTTATTATAAGATTTTGCTATTTCATAAATTTCATACATTTCATGAGCTAAGATTTCATAACCATATCCTCCATCTTTAATAACAAACAAGCGAGGAAATGGACCCAATGTGATTGGCTCTAGAGGTTCATGAGGTGTAGGTGTTGGTGTGGGAGTGGGAGTTGGCTTCCAAGTCCCTAGTGGTTCTAAGTCAAAACCATCAAATGGATCAAACGGCTTTCTTTGTTGTCTTTCTTTAGTCATTAGTTTGAGCTTCCTAGAATCTTTTTCAAGARTACTTGAGTWTCTTTCCAGAGGTCTTTCTGAATTACATCCTTTGGTAACAATCTTATGAGATTGAGATTCTTCAAAGTCTGATATAACAAAAAAATTCAATGCTAGAAATTTGATTTGTAGTGCATTTTTTTCAAATTTTTCTATTAGTAAGATCAAATATTAGATATTTTAGGATTTCCAATTACTAAATTGCTTACAAAAAAACCTAAGGAATTAATTTTTATACCTCTCATACTTTGTTGAAGTTCAACAATATTGTTTTTAATATTTGAATTGAGTTTGTTAGAATCATAATCATTTGGAGGCTTTTCAATTTCAATAACAGATGTTTTTGAATTTTGTATTTTTTCAGCTTCTTCTACTATTTGACTAGCTAATTTTCCATTAGTGATGGGCTCAAAGTCACAACCTCTTCCAAAGACTTTAAATCCAGTGCCCATATTATTTGTGAATATTAAGCTACCTTCAAGCTAAAAATTTATAGATTTACTAAAATTAAAATTTAATAATGGTATATAAAGATTCAAAAAATATATTTGTAGTAGTTTCAATTCATAGCTTGACACTCTAATACATAAAAATTATGCAAATCTATACAAATCAATGTTTACCACATCAAAAACATAAGCATCGTAAGTATTTAAAGGTTGAATAATTGTGCTTTTAATGTTTGAATAATCAATTTGTGCTAAATCTTCTTTTTTGATTGAATTTTTAAATTGTGTTGTATCTTTCTTTTGAGTTAAATATTTAATTTGAGTAAGGTCTTCATTTTGAACTAAACTTTCAATATGTATAGAATCTTCTTTTTGAGTTGAATTTTCAATTTCAATGGAATCATCATGTCTATTTGAACAAGAAGTGTAGGTGACAATATTTCCAACAGAATGCAAAGTTGCTCCACYTGGCATTGTTAGAGTTAATTGTGAATTCTCCTTTGACCATGTTGCAACATAATGACCATCTTTTGTTGTAAACTCAATACAAGTACCACATCCAATCTGCAAGTTTTCAATTTTTAAATGAAAATATTTTACATAAATTAGTTATTCATTTAATATGCTTCATTTTGTAAAGCATTCAAATAATTGACTTGATCCTTGAATTCTTAAAAACAATTGATTTTTTTCAATCATTTGAGCCTCTTGACCTAAAACACCAATMAAAACAAATCATTGTATTTTGCTTTCAAATTATTGAATTATAATGATGGAAACTCCAAATATTTATAAGTTGTTTCACCTTGCCATGTACTTTAGCAAAGCCATCTTTACGCACATGCCAAAAAGTAGAGTAATGAGGTTTTTTTGACTCATGTTCAAAATACGTAGTTGATGTTTCTTCTGGAGGAGGCGTACTATATTTTTTTTGACAATGAGCAGGTGGTTGAGGAGGCCACATCCAATCAGGAATGTCTCTGGGAGCTTCCCCATATCCTTCTGGTGCCCATGTTTGAGAGTGTTTCTTTTGTGCTTCTGCAAATTTGCTGAGCTTTACACCCATCTTATTAGGATRGTTAGCTAGTAAACCTCGAAGTGGTTGTTTCTTTCCAAAACCTCCTTCAATTATATTTTCGCTATCACCAACATTTTTTACAATATTTGGCTTTGCAGGCATACCATTTCCTTCACCTATTTCATTGACTTCAAATGATTTTTTAAAGTTGTCTTTATCTTCAATAACAGTTGATGTTTTGGGAGTGTCATCCTTGGAAGGATCTTGAGTTTCAATGATGTCCTCTTCTTCTTCCATGGACACTTCATCTTTAAGGCATGAAGTGGGCCAGTCATAAATGTGCTTTGGAGGAATGACAACCTCCACTGGTTCARGAGGGAAATACTCTGAAACTTCACTATATATGTGTGTGCCATCGGCGTGTTGTACCAATTGAGAATGTTGTTCTTCACATGTAACTACAACCACTAAGTCTTCTCTTGTCATGATCTCATCTCCAGTGTCTGGATCGTATAAATGAACTACTTTAAGTTCAGGAATAAATAATCTACAATCTATGTTTTTATTTTTTCTAAAATATTGAAATTCAATTCAAAAGAGGATTTTGAAGTTTATTTTTATTAGGGATTCCATAACTTCCTAAAACCTAAAACACCTCAAAACTTTCATCTTATTAATCAAAATGGAATCATTAAATGATTGTTAAGTATATATAAATAATAGAAACARAGCATCAGATTCAAGTTATTAAATTTAAGAAAAAGTGATTTGTTCTAACTAAAGCTACTTGAGCTATGGCTAGGTTGAGAAAGAAACTATGTATAATACAATAACTTCTTAACTATGTAGTTAAGTGTTACTAAAATTGGTTCTAACTAAAGCTACTCTTTTTTACATGTTGTGCACAAAATTCAAAGAAAAAGATAAATGTTCCTCTTATAAATAATAAAATAGATTATCAAAATACTATTTTGCCAAAAAATACTACTTGGTGTTTTGCGGAGAAGAGGTARGGCTAAAAAAACATAAACTCAAACCCCCAATATACGAATGGGCATACATATAGTGTTTCTATGTATGTTCAATTGAGGAACAAATTAAGTCATCCTATATAGTTTGTTGAAATGAGGATTCCACCTAGTATATGATATATTGAAATAAAAAATTCTAATATGTAATCAATTTCAAAGAATTCTCGTTTGAATTTTTTATATTGGGATTCTTTGGGAAAAAATTACTACCAAACTAATTTGACATGTTTTTTTTTTTTGAGTATATTTAAAAAATTAGCTCTAGGTGGTGTATTGAGTACATGTAGTAACTATATGACTTTAAAATCAAATAGGCCACCTCATCTACTACTATTCTATAGTGAATATGTATTAGTCTATTTTTTAGTATAAGAACTATATTTCATTGTTTTTAGATCTTTAACAAAATAAGAACTATAGCTATACATAAATATTGATTGTTTTGATGGCTAACTTCTTATATATTTATAAAATTTAATTACYAGTATCAAGTACCAAAAATAAATAGGGTGATAAAAACAAGCAAGGTTTTGCTTTTGTATTCTAAAATCAAAAATAAAATTTTATAAAGTGATTTTCTAAAGCATATTATAAAACTAGTCCAAAATAAATCTATAAGTCTATRTATATTATGAAACTCCTCAAAAGTCTTAAAACCAACCAACAAATAGATATTTTTGGATAGGTTTGCCCTTTT
Organism: Pleurozium schreberi; assembly: GCA_006891605.1. Classification (NCBI taxonomy): domain Eukaryota; kingdom Viridiplantae; phylum Streptophyta; class Bryopsida; order Hypnales; family Hylocomiaceae; genus Pleurozium; species Pleurozium schreberi. Next base: position 70,283 of record VACF01002442.1, on the reverse strand, counting down.
CTACCTCATATATAGTTTTATAATATTAGAATATTTGGCATGATTTACTTGGGCATCTCCATTGTCTTTATGTCGAATAACCGTGCCTGTGGGTAGAATACAACGCCAAGCTTCTGTGTCACCTTTTTCTTGGAGGAGTATATCTCTGATACTTTGAATGTTGCTAATTCTATTATCTTTCTTTTCATCAATCATATTGCGTTCATTATCTTGTGGAATTTTGTTTGGAATTTCTTTTKGAGTTTCTTTTATGATTTCTTTTATAACCTTCTTTGGGTTGCCTTTCAAGGTTTCTTTTTCAATGCTATTGCTTATTGTTACTTCTTCTGCAATAAWTATCTATCAATTTTAGTCTTTGTATTGAATTATTTACTCAAAATAACAATAAGMTCTATAATTATATTTATGTACCTATTATGCTTTCATCAGGTTCTTGTTGAGCAAATCTTTCTGAAGGATATATAAGAATAACTCCCATTGAATTTATCTCAATTGTTTTATTTTCCAAATTAGTAATTTGTAAACTCATTGTTCCATCTTCAGCAATAAAGAAACAAACTACAAGGCCATCCCTTAAGATTGCGTATATGCTCTTAATAGTTGGCAAATTAGAATTATCATTTGGACCATAACCTCGTAACAAGATCATATTTCCATCCTGACAGAATTGCACATGATGKAAAAATAAATAAATATAAAAAACAAAGTTTGGAACTAGGATTATTATTTTGTATTTTGCTTCAATACACTATCAGAAAAACCTGTTTTTGGTGTTGTTAGCAAAAAACATATCTTGTTTTTTGAGATGTTACGTATTGAATAGTGAACGGCAGCAAAAGTGCGAATTCAATGGGATGTTGCGGAAAACATGTGTGGCTAAGTTGGAGAACAAGTAGATGTCACCGTAGACAAACATGTTCTTGACTATGCCTATGCACTGACTATGCACTGAAAAGATGGCTCCCCATCAAAATTAAAAATACCCCCCCCCCCCCAAACCCAAACCCAAGCTCCCAGATCAAAATTTAAAATACCCCCCAAATATCCCCCTTGAATACGTATACAGAATACGTGTACATAATACATATACAAAATATGTGTACAGAATACATATACTGAATATGTATACTAAATATGTATACAGGTTGATTGTCCCATATTGATTGTCCATCCTATTACCTTCTGAAGATTATAAGAGGTGGAAGGGGTATGCAAATTTTAAAAATTTAAAAATTTAAAAAATTTGGTAAAGGATTGGATTTAGTTAATATGCATTTTTTTTAAATGTTGTCTTTTGGATGCATGCCTCACTATGCACCCAAAAGAGACAATGTTCAGAAAAACAAATTTGTGTTTTATTGTGATGTCTCCGAAAACATAGACTACCTCTTTAGCAAGTAGACCCATTTGGCCATGGGTAAATTAGTAAAAATTACTAAAATCTATGGTAAAATGCTGACCATATATAAAAATTTACAAAACGGATAGCCACATGGATGACATGGCATGTTTTGCAAAAAAAAGGAAATAGATGGATGTGCACCTTAGAAGAGAAGAGATGGTCTTTATACAAGTGGGGTGGTAGGAAGAGAAACAGTCCGTATACAATATGCAAAGCCTAAATTGTGGTCAATGTGAAATGTTTGAAACAACATGATCGAGATGTCCGAAACAACATGATCACTACAAGAGAAAGGGGTGTTTTAAGTGTATTCCTTGAGATAAGATTTTAAATAATGCCCTATGAGGAGTCTTTTAAATAAGAATTTACTAAAAACATATGTCTTTTAAAAAAAAAATTTACTTAAAAGACATATGTTTTTAATAAATTCTTACTTAAAAGACTCTTTATAGATCATTACTTAAAATCTTATCTCGAGGAATATACTTAAAACACCCCTTTCTCTTGTAGTGTGATCGAGATGTCTGAAACTGCATGATTAAGATGTCTGAAATAACAACTAAATGTCTTAAACAACAACTAGACATCTAAAACATTGTCAACATATCCTATAGATAGTCAAGTTCCCATAATCAGATTATCCCATATCTTTTGTCTCACCGTGGGCAGAGAATAGATATAAGTATGACCTCTCTACTCTTCATTCTCACTAACTATTACTGAAGTAATTCCTTCATTTTTCCATCAAAAATTCTCTTGATGGTAGATAACAAGTTTTCTTTAATTTTTRCTAACTTCAACAATTTTACTTGTTTATTTCATTTTGTTTTGTATTTTTTTTAAATAATTATTTCTTACTGACTTTGTTTTGTATTTACAATTGATGTCTTAAAAACCATCTAGATGTCTAAGATGATGTCTCAAAATGCAATATAAAAAATAACTTTCGAATGTGCAAAGAGAGTCTTTACCTGGAGATGCAAGCAATGACAACATAAACTTTTCAACTTTAACAACATCTATAGAATCCCAGAATTCTAAAATTTGTTGTTGGTTTGCTTCAAGTCTTTCCACTCTATGGAATTCATGAACAATTAATAAATGTTCTTCACTTTTTTGAGTTTTAGTAGATGAACTCTCTGACAATTCTGAGGTTTGACTTACATCATCTTCTGTTGTAGCAACTTCGTTAATAGCAAGTAGAATTTGAGGGTCTTTTGGTATTGAATCAACAAGTTTTGAAAGTTGTTGTTCAAATATTATAGGGCCTATTTTGGGTAAATTATTGAATTCATGCATTTTCAAACTTGATTCTTTCTTTTCCAAATCATTTGGGAAKATTRAAATTTTTTCATCAATTGGYATTGAAGGTGCTCTARGACCATTAGTTGTAGATTTTTCYGCTTTATTATTTGTTTCTAGTRTAGAAAGATTTGAAGTCTCTAAAGCCTTTTGAACAGTTTCTTCTAAAACTTGCATTTCTATCTTTTCCATTAAGTCGGAGAGAATTTCATATGGTTTGCACATGCATGAAAGTCCTTGCCCTAATTTTTGAAAAGTACTTTGCAATCCTTTAGCCAGATACTTATTTGCTTTAACAACCTTTATAGTTTTCAAATCTTCATTTGAACATGCATAGATGGAAACTTGTGCAACCATACAATGGACAATAATTGGAATACTTACAAGATTGTTTGGCACTCCATCAAGAAGATCCTTATAGTATGTCATATCTACATCCTAAGCAATACCGCAATATGCATTATTGTAACACATGAATGGATATTTAAATAAATTTATCCTTGTAGGATATTAGAGAATGGAAAAGAAAAAAAAATCACCTTTGATGGTTTAGCCTCTGGAATTGTACATTTTTCTGATATACTTGCCTCTAATGCAAAAAATGATTCAGCTTTTTGTTTTAGACTTAAAGTTGCATCAATAACAACGTTAGCAATTTGTTCATATGGTAGGTCACTAGTTGATTGAGTTGGCTTTTTAGATGAAGAACCTCCAACTGTTTTACTTGGTATTTTTGAAGTTGTATCCTAGATACATATTATCAATGTGAAAAAGAACAAACAATGAATATGAAAAGCATTTTAATGATTTGATGATTTAAAGCTACATAATTGTAAGAAACGTAAAGCATTTGACACATTTAGGTTTATTTGATACTAATATAATTTACATCTTATAATATGCTTTTATAACTTAGATGATTGTAATTGATAAAGATTCATACATCACAATTTTATGTACAATCTCATATAGTATATTTATAAATAAATAAAGAAGATTGATTTTGAATATATTGTTAAATGGTCATAAATAAGTTGGTTCTTACCTCAAGTTCCTTTTCTGGTGGTGGAGGGTCTTCATATAGGACATTAATTATTGGAAGCTTTCTAGAAGGATGATCAAGTTTAGAAATCATCTTAAGTGCAAACAACTCTTGTATCAATGGTGGAAGAGGTTTTGGTTCATTTGGAACATCACCATTTTTTATTGTTTTGGAAGTTTCTAATGCAACATCATCTTTAGTTTGAAGAAGTGGAGGTGGTGGCTTTTTAGATAAGTTAAATATTGCTTGAAAGATGTTTTTCACTGTCACTTGTTGAGAAAGAGTCTCAGCAGAATTTCCAAACCCTACACACCAATAAATACGTGTTGTTGTCATAGGATCATCCTTCTCGGAGTCTCCTTTCACATCCCAATATTGAGCTACTTTCACCTAAAAAAGTAATGTCCAATAGACTTAAAAAAAAATTGGGTGTTGTAGAACTATCACACATAAAAAATGCTTAAATTTTTTATTTGAGAGGGATTGGGCTCAATAGAACTATAATTACAAAAAATGCGAAATTATTCTTAATAAAAAATTGGCCTTATTTGCTAAAAACAATCATGGTGAATATTTTAGAATTACATGTTATAMATTCAACTTGTCCTTGCATCAAAAGTTTGAGATGTTGAACCAATAGAACAAGTTTTTCTTACTAAAGATTAATGTTGCAATYCAAAACTTTAAACCATCTTTATTTAAATTTTTCTATTTAAAAATCATATTCTATTTAAATAAAATTAGTTTATRTATWTTTTGTTTYTATGATTTTAAGATATTTTCAATCAAAATGAAAAATCCAAAAATCCAACTTTTGAAAATATGCTTTCACCATAAGCATACTCCTATCATTTAGAGACATCTAAGTATAAGAAATCATTATTACTAGTCATTTAAATTCTTCCACAAATAAAATCAATYGCACTRWATACTAACTATCAATTTGGGTTATAGTTGATRATCATCTTCATTTATGCTCTAAATATAATCAATATATAAAAATTTAAATTTGAAAATACTTTGCATGTTGGACTATGTGAAAYTATTTTAAATTCTAATGCAATWGTTCTGAGTATGTTATTGGATTTCAAAATGGATGACCCCAAAATACTTAATCATGTAGTTGTTTTGTAAACAATTCATAGCAAAACTCCAATGCATTTTTTTCCAAGCCTCTTATATAGTGGTAATTTTTGATGTACAAGTAGGCACCACTCAACTTACCATCATCAAATATTAATTATGGACATATATATAAAAATAAAAAATAAAAAAACAGAAAAAAAACTTTAAAAAACTTGACTTGAATAGAATTCAAAATTTATTGGTGGACMAAAACACATAGGACTTCATTGGCCATTTCAAATCATCTATGAAGTTGTTGCATTTGCTATTACATAATTTGAGACATATATTTAATAAATGATAATTATCAAAAATCTTGAACAAATTTAAAATGTAGTTGTTTCAACCTTTATGTACTTTAATATATATATATATATATATATATATAAAAGATAGGATTGAGATATTTACAAATTAAAGTATAGACAATTATAAAATACGTTTAAACTAAAATTAAAGAAACCTCTACCATGAACCAAGAATATGATTTGTTTTATTACATGACTAAGTATTTGGAGGTGATCCACTTTCAAATCCAATAATTTACAAAGAGTAATTGCACTTGAATTTAAAATACCTTCACATTGCCCAAGATGCAAAAATGTCCATTTTCAAGTTTGTAAAATTTTGATTTTGTTTAACCATGAATATTTTATGGCTTAGGGAATGAATATAAGCATCARTCATTTATAATTTTGTTTGTCAATATATATTGACATAAGGATGTTTGCATAAGTCAATATAGCATTACAATTTCATAAAACCTAAGTAMTTTACTTTAGATTTGAAGTAAAACATGAACTTACTTTTGTCTCATAGCATTGTAGAAGAGCTCTAAGCTTTGTTGTTTTATCTTCAAGTAATTTTTTTGCTTCGATTGATCCACTTGTAGGTGTGGGAGGAGGAGCACCTTTTGCTGTTAAAATGACGTTCACAAAGAGAACATTATAGAAATATATGATGCAAACAAAATACTGTCTAATGGTATAAATGAAATTATTGTCGTATTTTAGCATTTTTTCATACATACTGGAAATAGTTACTTCTACTAATCTACATATTAGCTTTTCAATTACAAATCATTGATTATGTATAAATCAAGACATTTAATTATTATTGCTACAAGTAATTAGATTATTTGAAGTTTTATAATACCAAATTATCATTGTTATATTTACATTTGAATATGATTTAAGTGATTATGACCTGGTGTTGGAGGAGTTTTTTCTTTTGTAGGCAGATTTGCTATTGCAGCAACCGCTATCATGTCAGGATTTTTATTTGTCAATTCCCTTGCTTCCCTTTCTTTAATTCACCAAAAATCACACACTTGATCATTTCTCAATCATATTGCACCAACAGATTCAGCATAAGAAATCATTGCGAGTCTCTTTGTTGTTCACGAGCTATTACTGAAGTTAACATATTGAATTTGCTACAAATGTAGTTACAAAAGTCATGTGGACAGATCAGGCCTTTAGACCAAAAGAGATGCTCCTCAACGTGTGCCGTTCTGGCCGTTTTGTACAGATTTTGGTTGTTTTACAGCTTTTTTCAGGCCCATTTCTTGAGCAAATTCAGTTGACGCCTCTTGATTTCTGAGTGAGGTTGTTGTTGAGAACACATATGACATGTTTTTTGCTTTAATTTGACCAGTTTCTGGGCGCCACAAGTGGACTCATACTTGGGAGAGGGACGCCATGTTTTCGCTTATTTTTAGGGTTTCTCCGTCGCTAGCTAGTTCTTGCGTCCGAAGTGGGTTTCTGCAGTTTTCTGAGCAGTTTTTTTGTGGCGCTCTTAGCTGTTTGGTCAGCAGGAGTGCGAGAAGAACGTTTAGATAGCACTCTCGCCGATTTGGGCGGAGTTTTGAGCGGAAGGAGAGGTCTTCTGACGGTGCATTCTAAACGGGTCTCCGGGTTGTTTGCTGCTCAGATTGTTTCACGGTGTCAGGTCCAGAGATCGAGTGAGTTGATAGCGGCAGGTCACTGCGGCGATCCTCCCTCTCGAACTGGTCCGTTTTTCTAGGGTTTTCGGCTAGGGTCAGGGTTACAGTTCAGTCGTCATAGCTTAAACAGATCGCTGGTGCTTGTCTGAGTAAGGCGCAGCTTCCCGCAGTTGTCTTTAGCGTGCTATAGTACTAGAATTTTTGAGTACTTAAACATTAGGCTCGCTTGGTTTGGGCGCAACCGCCGTTTCCCGCACGTTTTAGGTTTCTAGGTCAGTTTTTCGATTTCGAGGCTGCAATGGAGAATGAATACGGTATAAGCCTCCCAGAGGAGGTGGGAGCAGGTTGGAAGGCTTCTACAACACAGCCCCCAGCTAATTCAGACTTAAGAAAGAGTTTAATCGTTAATCCTTGTGAGGAGAAGGAGAGGGGGATGAACCCTAAACCTAACCCCGGGGATGATACTTCGGAGGGGTTATTGGTCTCGGGTCATCCAGTCATCGACAAGGAGTAGAGATTGGACTTCCAATTCACGGAGGAACAACTCCAAAGTATTCGGATGGCTCAGGAGGAGCTTCATGGTAAGTTGATCATCGGGAGAGCTGTGAGTCAATCTCCAGGATACACGGCCATAGCCAAAATTATGAAGAACCTATTTGAGAAAACTTTGGTCTCAGTACAGAATATGGCCAGAGTTTTTTTCACTGCGGAATTTGACTCAATAGAATCTACCATCGCAGCAGTTTCTCTGCGAACAGTGGCAGGTGAGGGTGAAACCTTACAACTCTTCCCCTGGAAGAAAGATTTCTCCCCAGAGAATTCCTTAAGGACTCTAAACACGGGATTCATAATTAGAGTCCAATTTCCGGGACTTGATCCAGTCTTGACGACGGAAGCCTGGTTGAAATCTATAGCCTCCAAAATTGGTGAGGTCCTCATTGTGGAAAGCAAAGCTCTTGCCCTCAAGCGTCCGGGTGGGCCATTGATCACAATTCGTATCATGGACATCACCAAGATTCCGGGAAGCATTCTGATGCATCTCCCTGAGGCAAACGGCAGCTACTCACACACGAACCAGGAAGTGAGCTACTCAGGTCTTCCTGATCAGGGCAACCGCTGCAGAAAACTCGGCCATCCAGCAATAAAATGCCCTCTGAACAGAGATAAAACTCCGCAGGATCAGCATGATAAGAGGAGGACACCAGATGCGGAGGCAGCAGAGCAGGGCGTGCAGGATGGCTTCATCTCGGTTAAGTCAAAAAAGAAAAAGAAACAGTGACCGAGCGATAAGAAGAAGACTGGAGAAAGCGTCCACAAGAGTAGAAAATAGCGCTAAGTCTAAGCTAGCTGAAGAGAAAAGAGCTGAAGAGGGTGCAAAGACCCAGCCTCTGAGAGTAAGTGACAAACAACAGATTGCCCTGCAACCTCATAAAGACACAAATCTGATGCTTTTGGACGTTCCTGACAATATCGCCCCAGCTGAAACAAGAACAGTTGACGGGGAGAAGACACAGGTTGTAGACGGGGACAGAATGGATATTGACCTCCCTAAAAATCCTCAGAGCACAAAGGCTGATAACCTGGAAGCTTCAGGCGAAGAGCCGGCGCCATCCCCTCCAAGCGGGAGGGTGTGGTACAGGATCGCGGAAAGCCTTCTACAGCTGAGCGTAGAGGTAGAAAGGAACCTTTCGCAGAGCAGACTGGCACCCGGGAGAAGGCGTCTACCTCCTCACGTTAGGCACGGGGAGGGTCTAAGACTGCACCTAGACAGGTCTCGGATTCAGTCACCAAAGAGGCTCGAGACATGGTTAGAATGTGCACGATAGAGGTGACGGAGGAAGTGGACAGGAGTCAGACACAACGCAAAGTATCCAAAACGCAGGAACCATTCTCTCCTTGACCACAGATCATTCGGTGGGCAAAAGGGATACGGAAACCTTCCTGAAAGAAACATCCATAGCTGTAACCCGAGAGTGACAAGGAGACAGTACAGTGGAGCGCAAGGTTGAGGTTACGAGGGAACAACGTCACGAGCCCCWCAAGAAGAGTAGTTTCCCTGACACCCAGCTTAGCGCTCAACCTACACAGCAGCTGGAGGGTCACCAGGCAGTGGTTCCCCAATCAGGAAGAAGCGTATCCGGGACCGATCAGGCGCTCGTCACAGGGCGGCGGACGGATGGTGCGATTGTACCCGCTGAAAAATGGAGCCTCAAGAGAATTATGGCGGCGGATCCGGTCTTGAAGCATAATCCTCCAGCTCCAATTATTCAAGAGATTATTGAGGAAAATCCAGCCCCCCCTGCCATCAAGTGCCTCCCTCGGGCTTGGCAAGCAAAAGATTTCCCCCCACTAGCGCTCCCCCCTCCCGTACCAGAAAGAAGACTGAGGCTAGGTAGACTCCACGGAACAGATCCGAGCGAGGAGGAGCGAGTGAAAATGAGTCGTTCCTCCACGCATGTTCCCGAGGAGTGGTGGTCGGTGTGGTCGGAGGACTTACTAGACAGCACATTTCAGGTTTACCCCCCAAAAAAGACAGATAAAACGACCAAATTCTTATCCTTCTGGCTAATATTCTCTAGACMCCAGCTCGAGGACACAGAAGTGTTGCTCTCACAGAAGGCGGACCGCTCAGTGTCCATCCCGGGCTCCTCTAATAGTGGAATTTCATAAAGAAGGCCTCACGGTTTCAAACACAAAAGCCTCCATCCTTATTGCGCTTCAAGAGTACGCTAAAAATACACTCAGGGATCCAATTTCAATTGACRACTGGGATAGGATCACGTGGTTTGGACGTTGGGACAGTCTGGAGAATGAACAAGAGCTCACGATCCTTGCAGTCATCAGAGTGGCAGAAAACACGAAAGTATCTAGGAAAGTCCCGTGGTTGTGGATAGACTCATCATTTATCTCGAATCTAACGCCTGGCCGAGGACAAGCTAAAGCAAACGCTCTAATACAAGACTGGGCGGGTGTGTACACGGCGGAAGCTAAAGAAGTGGAGTGGCAACCGGGACAGCAGTCTTCCCCCAGACCAGCATCAAAAAGAGCAAGAGTGGATGGTCAAGAAGCTTCGCATACGACCTCGGTGGCGATGGAGATGTCCAACACGGACGAAAACAACCCATTATGATGATGGACATCAACATAAAGATGGTGACCCTTAACATTCGGGGAGCGGGGGTTGGCTCCCATGGCTCGCAAAAACAGGTCCACATACGCCGGATGATGGAGCGCATGCCAGATTCACCCAACGTATTACTCTTACATGAACATTGGATGTYTGCGGAGAGATGTTCAAAAAGGTGTCATAGTCTCCCTTTCCAGGGAGGCTTCATGGCTTGGAATCCGGCACTAAGGAATCAAGGAGCGGTCGAGAGATGGCGTGCATGGACCGCCATATTCGTTTCCAAGAACATGGCTGGGCGGGTGGTAGACCACAAGACAGTGGTTGATGGTAGAGCCCAATTCGTAACGCTGAAGACAGACTCCTGCAATTTATTTACGATCATAAATGTTTATGCCCCTACGTCCTCCTCGAGAAGGATCGAGTTCTGGAGGCAATTGGTAGACGCCGATGTYGCAGGGGATCACTTTGTCCTCGCAGGCGACCTCAACATGGTGGAGAGAGAAGCAGACAGGTCCAGCAAATCTCTAACATGCACCACCCCAAACAGGCATGAGAAGGCAACATGGTCGCAGCTCTTGAATCACTACGGGCTGCAAGATTCGTGGGATATGGATCTTTTCCACCGTAGCTCGGATTTGAGGTACACTTGGGACAATAGCAGGAAAGGCGAAGCTCATTGTATGGCGAGGCTTGATCGGGTGTACCTCTCCTCATTGGGAGAGCAAGGAGGCCAACTCACGATTCACCCGATTGTCAAAATCTCAGATCACGCTCCTGTCCAAGTGAAGGATTTTTCAGCGCGGAAAAGAGATAAGAAACAAGATCCCTTCCGTTTCAGTACCCTCAAACATAAAGAGGCCCGGGACCRATTGATAAAGGCTTAGAAAGACGACGCGGTGGAGGAATCCTCGGGATCATACATGGATTGGGTTTCCCTAGCGCAGAGAAGAGCCAGATCAGAGGCAATCAAGATTCAGAAGGAGGCAAAATTTTTACGCTTTAGCACTGAAAACAGAGCCTTGAGGAAAATCCAGGAAGCGGAGAGAGTGCTGCAGGCTTCTCCTGGGGACGCTGAAGCAGCCATACGATTTAACACATGTTGAGTGCTTCAGATAGCAAAAATCAGTGCGTCAAGGGTGCAAACATCTGTGAGTTTTGACAAGCTTGTGGCATTGTTACGAAGAATCTTCAAATATTTCTGATTCGAGTGTTTATTCCTTCTTCAAATGTCTAAAATATTGTTTAAATGTTTCCACTTTGATCAGATCCTTGTATGTCAACTGCAAGGTGAATGGAAGATCACGTAAAATATTTGATTGAAAGATCTACACTAAATCTCACGATGGTCAGAAATAGCTTCTCTTCTTGTTCATGGAGACTAAGCTTCAGGTATCTTGCTCTGTCACAGATTTGATGCATTTTTTTCCAGTCTTAAATCCAAAATTTTTATAAACACGGCCCTCACCTCTGCAAGCTTGAAATGAAGAGGTCAAGATCTTGAAAAGGTGAATTTCAAATTTGCTAATATTATGAATTTTGTGAACAGCAAACAGGCATCAAAATTCGCTGTTGAAGAAGGTTGGAACCAAGCATGGCGAATCAAAATTCGGTCCCATCAGGAGATCACTTGGTCGACTATGTCACCACAATGTTATGTGAAGGRATTCCTTTCAAACGGGTTGGGGAGTCTTTAAACATCTCTGATCCAAGACAGTTGAAGAGGATGATGTCAAAGGTTCTAGGGTACAAGTTTCAAGTTTATCACCAATTCACAAATCCAGAGATGTCCAACACCATTGAGAGTGCCCTTCCCATCAGAGAGCATGGGGCAAATTGGGGCATTCGACATGTGTGTGCAACTTTAGCTCGTTTACAGATTAGGGCACCAAGGTGCACAGTAGCACGAGCCTTGCAAACCATATCAGGTATAGAATTCAATTATGTATTTGATTTATTTGATTTAATGGCAATCATTGTTTTACTTTGACCATGACTAGTATTAATCTAATAATTTCAAGTTTTTTTTCTTTTAGGACAGAGGCTCACTACAATAGACGGAGGCGAGCATTGCCAATCGTTCGACTGCAATATAATGTGACCATTCCTATGGCCCTATGGCACATTGATTGTAAGTTCTCTTGTTTTTTTGAATTTGTTCTATTATTTTCATGATATTGATTAAGCCTTAAGTAATAACATATTTCAATTTTCTACATTGTTGTAATATTTAACTTATTTAATTTTTTTGTGGTTTTTTCTTTTTGTAGCATACGACAAACTGACCATGTTTGGGATACGTATACATGGATGCATTGACGGAGCTTCGCATTATGTGCTCTACACTAGAGTGGCATCAAACAAGAGCCAAGAAACTCTTTTTGAGCCGTTTTCTGAAGCCGTTCGAAAATTTGGTGGCCCTCCTCTTCGGGTGAGATCTGACTTTGCATCTGAGCATGCCTTGATTTGCAGATACATGCTAGAAGTACGCTCTGAGACCCGGAACCCATTCCTTGTTGGTTCATCTGTACACAATCAATGGATCGAGCACTAGTGGAGATTACTATGGGAGAAAGTGATTTGGTTTCAGAAGAATGCAATTGAGGAGATGGTTCAACAAGGTCACTTCATACCTGATGATCCATATCAGAGAGCTTCCTTCCAATCCGTCTACATTCCTATTTTGCAAGAAATTGTGAATGAATGGATTGGTATTTGGAACCTCCATCGAGTACGACTCATCAATGGACAAGGAAGATTCCGTGCTTCTCATGTACCCGCAAGATACTTCCAGGAGTATGAACGCCTTCATGGGTGAATTGTAAAAATCCCATTTGAATATTCAATTAAATTTCTCAATTATTTAATATCTTCAAGTGATATTCACCAATATTGTGCTTTTGAATCCTAATTGTGACTGGTTTGAATAGGTGGACATCACATATTGAAGACGTGCATGTCCAAGATGATCAACACCACATTGGTACCCAAGATTTGGGCCCACGTGGTCTACAAACCTGGATATCTCGAAGAAATGCACCAGATGCTACTTTCATTGAGAACATTAGAACGGGAACTCCGGATTTCATACATGCGCGTGCTTGCTTCCTGACCTTCCAGTAGCTTGGCGCCAGGCACGTGCTTGCATCTTGACCTTCCAGTAGCTTGGCGCCGGCTTGCATCCGTCAGGTAAACTTGCAATGTTTCACAATAGACAATAGATTGATTATAACGGATGTAGTTAGTGCTTCAAGATTCAATATGTAGTTACTTCATCTTTGAGGAGTGGTAAGTTATGAAACATTCTTGAATTCCATTGGCAACTTTATGTAAAATAGCTTATGCTGCAAGAAACACTTTCTGCTTGATGGTTGACAACCTTAAAGTACTTACATGATGTAGGTATTGTTGAAGAGAATTCCTCAAGAGAAGCATTCAAGAGAGTTTGTACAACCTACAACATCTCAAAATCTTGTAAGTAAAATCTTGAAACATTCTAAACCCTAATCCTAATACCTAAATCCACTAAGTTAGATTTACATGCATTGTACAAGTATAATTTCACTCACAATCGCTCAAAATTTGATCTCATTAGACGCATTGAATTTGCAGGGAGTTACAATGGATAATCGAAGTGAACCACCACCAACTACACCAAGAATGACTACATTCCCAAGAACCATAGTAGACAGAGCAGGGAGCTTTTCTTACCCGCCCAAAGTCGGAACACGTCGACGCCTAGGTTCGTCATCCAGCAGCTCCTCTTCAACACAAGCAAGGGTTACTCCTTCAATACACCCAACTACCACTCTTCCGGTGCAAGCTGTGGCCACTCCTTCACGAGCACCTCTTCTTCAAGCACCTCTAAAATTCATCACTCGAACATTTTTAGTACCTCCTGAAAGTACATATTGGTCACCAAATGGTGTGCCAACCATCACTCACTGGCCAGAACATTTGGAATTTGTCTTAGTTTCTTTGCCAGAGACCAAAAGGTGGGCTGGTGTCAATTACCCCAACCTTTTTCCCGAGGGCAGTGTGGAGTGGCACGTTGCAAAGTTATTTGATAGACTGTCTGCGTATCAAAACACGCAATCTGTACATCCACATGTCACAGGCTCTTTCTTTAAAAGATCTAGAAAACGAAGAGGAGTAGGGCAAGAGCGAGCCTACAGATTAGAGGTATATACACAAGATGGCAATGCTCCATTTGTGAAACTTAGTGCAAATACTGTTGTTGTGTATGTACCAGCCAGTTCACTTCCTCCTCCAGNTGAAACATTCTTGAATTCCATTGGCAACTTTATGTAAAATAGCTTATGCTGCAAGAAACGCTTTCTGCTTGATGGTTGACAACCTTAAAGTACTTACATGATGTAGGTATTGTTGAAGAGAATTCCTCAAGAGAAGCATTCAAGAGAGTTTGTACAACCTACAACATCTCAAAATCTTGTAAGTAAAATCTTGAAACATTCTAAACCCTAATCCTAATACCTAAATCCACTAAGTTAGATTTACATGCATTGTACAAGTATAATTTCACTCACAATCGCTCAAAATTTGATCTCATTAGACGCATTGAATTTGCAGGGAGTTACAATGGATAATCGAAGTGAACCACCACCAACTACACCAAGAATGACTACATTCCCAAGAACCATAGTAGACAGAGCAGGGAGCTTTTCTTACCCGCCCAAAGTCGGAACACGTCGACGCCTAGGTTCGTCATCCAGCAGCTCCTCTTCAACACAAGCAAGGGTTACTCCTTCAATACACCCAACTACCACTCTTCCGGTGCAAGCTGTGGCCACTCCTTCACGAGCACCTCTTCTTCAAGCACCTCTAAAATTCATCACTCGAACATTTTTAGTACCTCCTGAAAGTACATATTGGTCACCAAATGGTGTGCCAACCATCACTCACTGGCCAGAACATTTGGAATTTGTCTTAGTTTCTTTGCCAGAGACCAAAAGGTGGGCTGGTGTCAATTACCCCAACCTTTTTCCCGAGGGCAGTGTGGAGTGGCACGTTGCAAAGTTATTTGATAGACTGTCTGCGTATCAAAACACGCAATCTGTACATCCACATGTCACAGGCTCTTTCTTTAAAAGATCTAGAAAACGAAGAGGAGTAGGGCAAGAGCGAGCCTACAGATTAGAGGTATATACACAAGATGGCAATGCTCCATTTGTGAAACTTAGTGCAAATACTGTTGTTGTGTATGTACCAGCCAGTTCACTTCCTCCTCCAGCGAGCTATGGACATCCTCCAACCAACTTCAGTTCTCCTTCAATCAGCGTTGGCCCTCCTCCAGCCAACTTCAATTTTCCTTCAACCAGCCTTGGCCCTCCTCCAGCCAACTTCAGTTCTCCTTCAACCAGCGTTGGCCTTCCTTCAACCGCTACAATCCAATCTTCAGCCGATTCTAGGGATTCAAGTTTGATGCGGCACACTCCTCCACTTGCATCCCATCTTGAAGTTGAAGAGCCACATGAAGAGGATGTAACCGACTTGGAGAAGTTAGCAATGTCTTGGGAGAAAGCCCACATGGCATATTATGAGGCCATGGATTYTAAAGAAAAATCCAACAACCATGAAAATACATCAAGTGCCTCTTCAGTATTTTGGSCARCTTTTGAGGGATTCTATGAAGAGGTAGTCAACAATCTGGATGGAGACCRAGAGCTTCTAYAAATTTGCATGGACCTCATSGAAAGGAAAAAACTCAAAAGARGGATATCAATCTCAKAATCCAACCTCTCCAAGCTAGTTCAAGACAAGTCTATTTCCATGTACAACGAGAGAGACTTCAAGATCGAATTTGAACTCCATGCAAGAYGGTTTTGGAAGGAGTGGGACGAATTGGATGCTGCAATTCAAAATTGCTTACCAGGCTTAGAGAAGGACCATGCACAAGCATTTGYTAAGAAGTATGGTGGATCAAATTTCTTGGCCTGTGCACCACCAACTGATGCAGATGTGCTGAAATTTTTGCACAATGAAGCTTTCTCTGAATTCACCCTTCAAAAAATTAAAAGAATGTGTGAGCATTCCATTGATGACTTCCAAGAAGAGAAGGACCTACTCACTAAGAGAGAAGACGTGGACAAAGCACTAGAAGCGTACCAACGACTTTACTTATCAACAATAATATTCCAAGAAATTCAGTTGGCTTTGGGTTGCATTCCACGTACAATTATCCAGGTAATTTGCAAACCCTAACTAGAGTGTTCAAGCATCTAAATATTGACCCTTACTAGAAGCTAAAATATATTGTGGTGGGATGTACARGTGACGCAAGGGAAAGAGCTACAAGCATTTACAAGGCACTGGGAACTCATTTCACAAACAAAAGAGTTTTTTTACAAGCCAACAGTTGAGTCATTTCATACCTTAGGATTTGAAGAGAGTACAGCAGTCGATATGTCAGGAATTACGAACTGTTGGCTGAGCAACACCTGGAAGCAATTTTGGTCGAGTTCATTCAACTACAACTCAGTTTTTGAGTACCCAGACAACATGGCAGGCAAAATACTTCATCCAAAGCTAGATGGTGCAATTGTGAGGCCTGATTTTCAACTACCTGTGGCTGAAATGATTGGGCACTTGATTTACCTCATGACGGTACTTGATATTGAGGTCACTCGACCCTTTACATTCGCCACTTTGCTTATGCTGTACAACCAAGTACCAACATCTACAGACTTGTCCTTTGGAGTTGATCCAGCTACACGCATTGCCCTAGAGAGAGATTTTTGCTTGGGTTGGGGGGCAACATGGTCAATCCTGACTCCTATGAGAACTAGTTTTCAATTTGCAGCAGATCTGGTCATTGACCTAGCCAACAACCAACTAGATGATCAATTAGGTTGGACATTTAAGCAAGCCAGGCTGATGAATCAGAACTTCACCCGGGACTTGAGGACCTTTACCTACAAACTGTTATGGTATGGCATCAGACGCGGCCGAGGAAGTCTACGATGCTCCTATGGAAACTTCTCAATAAAGGCGTTGTCATTGTCCAGAGAATGTTTGACAAAAAGAATACCTTCAGCGGCTGCTAGATGCCCGATGCCCGTTATGTGGCCACCCCCTTGAAACAACGAAGCATCTTTTCTGGGACTGTAAATTCTCTCGTCAGATCTGGATTAGATTTAATCTTTTTAGCGAGCTTTTAAGTGGCTCCTTTGGTGTCCCGATCGAGAATTAGGCATTTTAGAGATGTCAATATTGGTAGAATTAGTATGCAGGAAATGGTTAGACTGGACAAAGACACATACGCTTGTCAACCTTGGGACATTCTCAGGTCACTCATTGTCTGGCATACTTGGACTGAAAGTTGTCAAGTTCGTTATAACAGCCTGGACTTCAGCATGGCCCGGGTGATGAAGGCTGCTTGGTCTTCCACGATCCATTCGGAAATGGCTATCAGGCAAGATTTTAGATCTAGAATTAAGAATGTTGAGAAGCTTGCTGTTACTCAGAACGTTTTTGAGTCTCTGTGGGCCCTGGTGTTCTATCACCCGGTTCTTCGTCTTTGGCAATTTACTCTCCCTCTCGAACTCTCATTGTAATTCTTTTGCTTTTATGTGAAGGGGCTTAGTGCCCCCGCCCTACTAGAAAACAATATCCAAATCAACAAAAAACCAACACTTATTTGTTGATTTGGGTACTAGATTGATCATATTAACATGTAGGTGTTAACTTATGAAAGTGTTCAACAAAAACACAACATAAATGTGTTAATTTGGGTACTTCTTTTATGTTGATTTGGACAGTATATATTTTTTGCCAAAGGAAGCTGACTTTTTTTTACATAGAATGGCTAATGACTTATCAAACATGATTGCTAGATATACTTGTCCTATTTTTGGTCCCTTTGACAACTAATAAGTGTTTTTGTGCTTGTAACATTCGCACCATTTGTCCAAATTCTATGAAATTCAAAATAAAAGTACATGAATTTTTTTTCATTGAAAACAATTATTCTCCAATTTTAAATCAGCCTCCAATTGGATGCATACTATGGTCATTTACAGGTGTTGGTCCTATTTTTGACCCAAAAATGAAAATTTGAAGTTGTAGATTGAAATGCATGGACTTCTTTTGAAGTGGCAAAATCTCACATAGATATTTTATGAAATAATGTACAATCTACCTTTCACATGTCCTCAAAGTGTAGAATCCCTTGCACAAGTGTAAATTACAAAATTTATTTTTCCTAAAGATAAATATTGTCAAGGAGTATTTTATTACAAGGAAAATTGAATTTTTTATTTTTTATTTTTTTATTCTTTATTGTCTACTAAAATAAAATATCCCAAATGTCTTTTTTTTTGCATTTTTTACATTCTCTAAGAGCTCATGACTTTAAGACATATATTTTATTTGGTTTAAAGGTTTCACACGTATTTTTTTAAGCTTTACAAATTATCCTTATTTCATTATACTAAAAAACAATTTATTTTAAAAGTCATAATTTTCCACAAGTAAGACACTGAACCCAACCCCAGCAGCCAATACTCAACCCGACCCCAGCATGTAATACCCATCACGTCCCATTTAGCATATTAAAACTGATCCCTGGACCCCATTCAATACCCATCACGTCCCACTTATCATTATAAAACTAATCACTGAGATCCCCCATGCAATACCCATCACGTCCCACTTATCTTGTTACAACTAATCTCTGGACCCCCCATGCAATACCCATCACGTACCACATATCATTTCAAAACTAATCCCTGGACCCCCCTATGCAATACCCATCACGTCCCACTTAACATGTTAAAACTAATCTCTGAACCCCCATGCAATACCTATGTGTTGAGGGCTCTTGGAAATGAGCCTCAAATACACTAAATCTTAGAAAAGATGAGAAGAGTAAAATTTTATACAAAAAATAAATAAAAAAAGCCATAAAATCTATAAGAAGTTAAGTAAGTTGGGCCCTTTAATTTCTCCAAAATCAACCTAGTGGTTTGGGACTTTTGGAAACATAAATTTTTTAGGAAAGTACATATGAATGAAATTTTTACTTTTTATCCTTGAATTTATCACACAATTAGAAGATGAGAAATATCTTAAAAGTGAAACAATTTTCATAACTTTTGACTGCATGGTGAAAAAATTATTGAATGATACGTAATTTTTTTCTTAACTTCACCAACTTAGGCAGCTAAAAAAATTTGTATCTATTTGTATAAATTTGTATCTATTTGTATCTATTTGTATAAAAAATTTGTATAAATTTGTATTCCAAAAAAAAAAAACCTTTAAAATTGGTTGTTCAGATTTATATACATGTACAAAGTCGTCGGAATCATTCCATTATAATCAATGAGTCAAAAAATTTATGAAGGTATATTGTTTGTAGGCTTTTAAAGATATTCTATTCTAAAATAAAACTTTTAAATCTTCAATTTTACTCAATTTTCAATATAAAAAAAAGAATCCATGGCATGTAGATTGTTTATTAAAACATTCCAACTATCAAAATTGACATTTTAGAACTCTTAAATAATTCTTAACAACTTAGTCTATTGAATCATTCTCTACTTTTTTCTATTTATTATTTTTATCCTACATGTTGTACAATTCTAAATGATTCAAAAGTTTTCAAGCTTGTAACAAACTTGACTTGAAGAATGAATACAAAGAAAATACCACCATTTTGTACATTTTTTCTTGCAAATGCGACCTTGAATGCAGCCTCCTTGATTTTTTTAGGGTCAAAAAATGAATTTTCTCAATTCGAGAGCTTGTAATATCTTGTAATCTACACAATGGAAAATTTTGAGATTTTTTTTACATCCTCTCAGTTCAAATACTATAAGGTGCTTCAATTAGATGTATCTAAACATACCAGCCCTTTTTTTTCATTTTTTTTTCTCGGACCAAATCAACCAAAAATTTAACATCTTTTTGTTGAAAATCAACACTTTTTTGTTTAAATTAATAACAATATGAACATTTTTTTGTTGACGAATAACACAAAAGTGTCAGTATAGACATCCAAATCAACACTTTTTTGTTGAGCAATGTTCAGGTCAATACGTCCTAATTAAAAAAAAAATCAACATCTTTTTGTTGAAAATCTGTTGATTTGGACACAGATTTTCTAATAGTGCCGCCCAGCCCCTTGGGCTTTCACAACTAGCTAGTTCCTACTCACCGCAGCAGTCTTGAGTGGGTTTTTTTTCAATCGTATTATTATTCCTGCATTGCAAGAGAGCTGCAAATTTCTCACGGTGGTAACAACATCATTAGCTGAAAGAGTGATCTTTGGAACCCTTATTTTTAGGGTTTCCGCCGTTAGGCAAGTTGGCTTTGGCTATTTGAACAAATCTAGGTTTGTTTTCATTCACAAAAGAATATAGGTTCAAATGTTCATTGTTTAACCCATTAAGGACCGTGGCTGATTTTTGGGGCGGGCAAGACATCACTAGTAGAAAATTCAGTTTTTTTGTTGATTTGGTCGCGTTGATTCGGTCACAATTTGATAGAAATTTGTTGAAATCAACAGATTTCTGTCAAACTGTGACCGAATCAACGCGACCAAATCAACAAAAAAATTGAATTTTCTACTAGTGCATTCTCTAGTTTCTAATTAAACACCGAAAAATATCAACTTATAATGTTTTCCAGAGATTTGACCATGCCGAAGGAATTGTCATGAATGATTGGGCCTCCACAATAAATTTTGTGGCAATTCAAGGTTCCCTTGTTGGAATTTTTTTGTATTTTCAACCTAAATTTCATTAGTTTTTTCAATCCCTAAATAGCATGCTAGCACAAATTGTCCTGATTCTTGTTTCAATCCATTCAATTAACAATTTCCCACAACCCTCTCCTTTTGTCTATATCCAAATTCATTCTAAAACTCTCACTATCAATGAAAAAGTGTCAATATCAACCCAAAAGAGGTCGATCAGTCCTTAATAGATTTAGTAGGATTAGTAGCCGAGAGATCTCTCTCTGGTACCCTAATTAAATTAGGGTCTTCTCTTGCAAGGCTGCCTATTGTAATTGCTTCCTTTGGATCTAACCTTGCCTTAACTCCTGAGCGCCCAGGCCAAGTTCGTGGAAAATGAGGAATTTCATACCTTTGCCTAGTTAAAAGGCCACTCTATCGTGGAAAATGGAATCCGTGTTCTTTCACCATTGAATTAATGAGTGAGGTGAGGTGCAGATGTACTGCAAAAATTTAGCAAAAGTTGACCTTTCCCATGTGAAGATTATAGTGGTCAAACATGCTTGAAAAATGCAAAAATGTGCGGTTTTGTAGGAGCAGTGTACTTTGAAACTCAATTGCAAGCGGATGAGCTGTCCTACGAAGCTCAATTTTTAGCAAGGGGTAGAGATCAAAAGGATCAAACGGGTTGCAAATTTGCAGATCATCCTGGTAATTGCCGAAGTCATTGCCACACATTGAATTTGGGACACAAGATGTGCCGAGATAAAAGGTGGCCAAATCAAAGTCCAATTAAGACCATTGATACCTTGTGAGCACTTTTTTACCTACCTTTGGTAAATCAGCAAGCACAACCAGGTTCTTTAGTTGGTTTATCCTATGGGTGTTCTAATGTCGGTCCATTGCACCTTCCAAGCAATGGGTCTTTCTAACCCTAAGTACACTCAAAGCATGCGAAAATCTAATCAAACATACTTCAAAATGCAAGATATTACAAAATTAACCTCTACAATCGAGCCGTTAAAGTTGTTTTGTTGAAGCTAAGTCAGATTAAAACTAAGTACTTTATCTTGTAGAGGATTATTTCCTCTTTTCAAAACTATAAAATTCGACCTAATCGGACATTGCTATCAAAAGTTATAAGCGGATGAAGTTAGACTACTAATCGATTCATCCGAACTTCATCCACGGTTTTAAGTATCTTCCCTAATTCAAAAGAACTTGAGATTTTGAGGGATGGTCTTAAGATAATTGTTCCTACCTAATTATAAAGTTTGGTCTTAGTTGAATACTATTCCTAAAATTTCATCCACTTTTAGTCTAATACTTAATCATTGGATATCTATTCGAATTCTAAGTCTTTTTTAGAGGTTGAGGTGTTTATGGATTCTACATATTTTTCTCTACAAGCTTATAGCTTTAAGTTCTCTTTCTAATCTAACTTCCAAGTTTTGTATTAACTTCCATTGTGTTCCAGGGTCGGCCTAACTTCTATCAGTTTACTATTTTTAAAAAGGTTGTGTTTTCTTCTTGTAATTCCTACTTCTAGCTTTCTAGATTGATATTAAAATTTCTAATCGGATCTTCCTACTATAAGTTATTGATGGATGAAGCTTGACCAATAATCAATGCTTCAAATTTCATCCACTAGTTACTCCTAATCTATTATTTGAGATTTAGTGTTTATTTTGGCTTTGAGTTATAATTGTTAGCTTTATTCTAGCTCATTCAACTTGTTCCAAATTTTTAAGTTTTTTCTAGTTTTCATCCAAATTTACTATTAAACTTCATCCGCTATTATCTTACTCGTTTTAAGTTGGAATTTTAAGTATGATATGTTTTCGAAACCTCTAAGCTAATTCTACAAGGTTTAGAATCTAAATCTAACAATTGGATTTGTCTTGATGCACTGACTTGAATTCCTAGTTCAGTTGCTACGTTTTAAACATTTATCTTTGAAAATTTATAAGAGTTGGGTTTCTTAGGAACGTACCTTGTTTTGATGATCATCTTGAACGTTGTTGTAGAGAGCTCCACCTTTCACCTCATTTGCCATGTTTTCTCCTTTTGACTAATTGTGGTCACCGCTTAAAAACAAGGATTTGTTACAAATTGCAACCTAGTTCTACACTTCTTCTTTTTCCTTCTACTCCTTTCTTTTACTTCTACACTATTTAAACTCCATTATTGTAATACTAGTTTGACTTGGACTTCTCAAATAACTGATTCAAACTTTAAACAATAATTGATTTTTGAAATCCTTCAAGTCAATTATTATTCTATCCTATTTCTAATGGTCTAAATTACTTGCCTAAGATTTCCTACCTAATCCTTTCAACTCCCAATTGATCTTCAACTAACCATTACCATCTTTTCTCTACTTCATTTGTATTCTATTTTATTGAGCTTGAAAGGTTGAGAGTGCTATGAGAGGTTCTATGTTTCTATTGTTTCCTTTAATATTTGGAGTTCTCACTTGGTAATGGAAATGTTGCTAATTGAGGCTTTCCTAACTTCTTCTACAATTGCTTATGGACTCTTCCTACCCCCCTCTCTCTTATCCCGATCAATCCAATTCTACTTTCCATAAAATTGTTTCAAACTTCACGAGAAGCAAACGCTACAACTCCTACGTCTATTACTTCTACTTCTCTTGCTTCTTCTCCATCTTGCAACTAACAAGCTCGTGGATCAGAATCAAATGGTTGTTTCGCAGAATCACAAGAACTAGAGATTGAGGGCTCTCTGGCTCCCCCGACTGGAAGTACTCCGGTTGGGCTCCTCCGGTTGGGCCGCTCCAGCTGAGACTAGGCAGCCGGCAGGCACAGGAAAGAAAAAATGTTTTTTTTATGTCAGGCCTTAACATCAGCGTGTCATGACATATCCTTCGTCTGTTCGAATGGATGTCTCCATGTCTCAATATGCATTCCTATGTTGAGGGCGATCTCAGTGTATGTCTGAGACAAATTGGACAAATTCTGGTGAAGTAACAAGCTGGTGTTGTGGTAGACGTCCACTTTTGTGGAGTCAGGACAAGAGACGTGCTGATGTTCTCTGCAACATTTGAAAGTACGTTTTTTGCCATGTCAGTATCATTGACCTGTTTTGAATGTGGATAATTTTGCTAATATCATTGGGATTTTTAATATTAATGCTGCCCGATGGAAAAAAAGAGCCGGGCAGCCTTTTCTGGGCAGGAAAAGGAAAAACGTGATGACGTGGCAGATGGCGTGGCACAAAGACCCCCTTTTTGCTGACGTGGAAAAATGAAAAATGCTAACATGGCAAAGTTAGCATCTTATTCAGGTCAGGGATATCACTCCCTAAACGTCTTCTTGTAGACGTCCTGAGCAACATGGAAACGTCACATTAGACATCTAATGAGACAAGATTCACTTTATAGCAATGTCGGAAATGAGGGTATTATGTTCAAGACATTGTTGTTAGCAACGTGCTGTGTCCGCGTTGACTTGTGTGAGACGAGATGAGGGAGGTGATGATGAGCACAATAACCTTGAAGCATTGTGAATGACATTGAATAGGGTGTTGGACTTTGCATTGATTTGCACATGTAATCCCACAATTGCATTTTAGGGGATGTCTTTTCATTAGTTAATTTGTGAGATTGCGCAATTAGCTAGCATTTTTGAGAGAAGCAAAGATGTGAGAGTTAGCCAATCCTCGTGTCTTGTCTATGTGAAATTATACTTGCAAAGTGCATGTGACAATCTAGCTAAGCATTAGAGTCTATTTTAGATTAAAATGTCTTAGATTAGTTAAAAATCCAATTCGTAGAGAATTTAGACTTATTAATAAAAGATGTTGTAGATAGTTTGAAGATTTTGAGCTAAATCACAACGAAGATAGAGGGAAAGGTGATTAAAGAATACAAAGAGGTGCTTGACTACAAGTTTGTTGGTCATAGGCATAATGGTTCACCTCCATTTTGTGTTTGTTGTGTTGTGTATGCAGGCTACTTTCAGTATAAGAGAAACAGGGTTGTCTCGGACGTTCATATTTTGAGAAATCGCGTCCGAAAACCGGACGTCCGGACGTCCGCACGTCCGATTGAATCCGACGTTGGCGGACGCTTGTGGACGGTGTCCGGTCGTCATCCGGCAAATAGGTGGATAGGCGGACAAGCGGACGGGGCGGACGGGCCGACGGATGGGCAGTTTTAAGATTTCATAGTTAAGTTCATGGGTTTAATACATTTTTAGGTCGTTCCGAGGCTAGTAGGCTACTTTTTTTGTTCGTTGCCAAATGGAGGGCTTCAAAAAATATCTTGTTCATTACATCCAAAACAAAAAATCAAAGCATACACAAGGAACATTTTTTGAATTTCACTTTGAACGGAATGTTATAAATTGAAAGATTTCAATACATTTTCAAAGATAAACAAASAAACTACTTATGAACTTCTACAGTTCTAGGCTACTATTCTACTAAGGCTCAATGCTTGCATACTCTAGATGAAGTCTTCTGTCTTCAGCTTCTTGCATTTGAACACATTGTTTGGGAACTATCCATCGTTCGAGTCTTTTCTACGATTGCAAATCCTAGGCTTCCAATCTTTGTCTCCTTTCACCTCTGCCCCACTACTATAGTCATTTGATTGAAGTTCGTCATCTTCCGTGTCAAACGTATTATCTTTGTCATTTGAAGAAGATAATTGACTTTCCCCCCTATTTGGAAGCACTTTCCTCGATGTAGAAGGTCTAGTTGACTTGCCCATCTTCTCTTTCTTCACTCGCATTAAATTTTTTCCTATGTTTTGTTGAAGGCCGTCAACCGCATTTTGCTCACGTTTATCAAGAGGAGGTTTTCTTGTTTTGGCTTTCTTCTTCGTGGATATTAAGAACGGCTCCATCACTCGTCTCTTCTTAGGGTCAATACATTCCTCCAACATTGTTTTTGCTGTTTGGTGCCCCTCATTGCTGCATCCATCTATTTCAGTCAAAGATTTCAATTTCCCGTTCAATAGCTTCATAGATGATTGAAGTGGGCATCCCTCTCTTTTCTTGAATATGGCACACAATGGCTCATTATCTTCAGGAATATGGCTCGAAGATACGTTAGGAGTCCGCATTTCTGATTCACAACCTTTAGAACCCAACAAAGTAGTATTTCTCATGTTGAATATTACTCGTGGAGTTATTGGATGATTGCTACGTGGCGGCTGTACGGTGCTTTCTTTCCAGACTTCACCACTGTGCAACATGTTTGGGCTTCTACTTCCTATCAACTCTGGAAGTACATTGTTGACCGGTAGTTGCGTGGTAGAATCCACGGTACTTTGTTCCTCAATACGATTGATCGCTAATCTTCCTTCAAACTCCAATGTGGCATTCTCCACATTCACTTGGCTTTCATCATTGTTTTTGTTGCTTTTTCCAAAATGTGCCGCCAATGGAGCCTTTTCCGTACCGAGCACCACCCTCCTTTCAGACATACTGACTGCAACCGTAATCTCAATTTCAGTTGTTGGTGGAACATTTGTGTTCCCCTTGTTTTCCAAAAGCGATTCGCTGCTTCGAAAGCGGCTTTCATCCAAAAGTTTTGCTATGGAAGGTACTTGTTCATCACTCTTGCAGTGACCATCTTCTAAAGGGAAAACATACTCGTCTCCATTATTGTTGGTCACATTATCATCGTGCATATTCCATCTGCCACCATCGGAATTGCCCATGTGTCCACTCCTCTCGTGGCGAGCATCATCTAGAAAGTCCGCATCACTTCTTTTGTCTGCCTCTTCTGATTGCTCCATGTCTTCACGTTCTTTGGCATTCATTTCATTGACAACATTTTTTTCTAAAAAATCGTCATCATCATTGTTGTTGTCGTCACCGACAAGCCCATCAGATTCCTCAGAGTCCTTCACATGTTCATGGTACCATTTATTCTCGTCTCTCTTGTTTGATGCGGACACGACTCTGGAATTTGTGTATACATACACCAAATCCATTGCTCTTTTCGTGTTTAATTTGTTACGAGATTTGTTGTGAACAAAAGAGTAACTACTCCAATTGCGTTCACATGCAGATGAAGATATAGGTTGCCCCAATATTTTCCTCGCAATTGGAGCAAGGTGTTTCGCGCATGCTCTTTCAAAATCCCACCAAGCGTGCGCTGATTATTTGGACTCAGTTTCATTTGACATGTTGTGAAAGGGAAACTCTTTATGTCGGAAAGCCATGAACTCCTTCACATGAACTCCTTCATGCATGCATTAGCTACATGACCATCGTCGGCTAATTCTTGATCTTCGAAGAGGTAGGGATTTAGAAGAGCCCCAGCATAAATGAGATCATTCTCCACTAATTCCCATTGAGCCTGGAATGCCCCTTGTAGTGGTTTCACCTCTTCGTCCTTCAAGCAAAAAGATGGATTCACTATCCCTGCCACATGTTTTTGTATTTTCCTCATAACATGTAGAACCTTGCCCGTGCATAGTGTCTTTGCATCTACGTCACGGAGGCCATACACAACGGGGCCTACCAACTGCACAAAGTTCTTGCAAGTCTTCCAGAATGTGTAGCCCTTTATTGACTTCTTCACAAGTCGAGACTTTGTACGACTATCGCCTTTTTTGTCCGACAAGGTCCTCACGTATGTCTCTCAACGGGGGTCATTCACACTTTGTTTTAATGAGCTCTTCACCTTCATCAAGCGCTGCAATGCAATAAAATTAAAGGCAAATCTTGTTTCCCCTGGCATCAACAAGCTCAATTCTTTTTCGTAAGTACGAAAAACTGCAAGCATTATGTGTCGCTTTCAAAAGAACTTTAGCACCTTGCGTGCATCAGTAATTAGGGTCTTTATCCAATCTCTCTTGCCCCAATCTTTGAGCAATAAATTCAAGGCGTGGGCCAAGCACCCTTGGAAGAAAATGTGTGGATACTTCTTCGTTACAATTTTCATGATCACGGCTTTAGGATTTACAGTAGCATTGTCCACGGTTATTTGCACCACATTCTCCGGTCCCACCTTCTCTATGAAATCGTCCAAAACTATTGCCAAATACTCTCTATTTTTTTCAAATCCACTTGTGTCCACTGATCCCAAAAACTGTTCTCCCGCGGAAGACACGAGCATCACATTCAACAGTGGTTGATTTCTAACTGAGCTCCATCCATCCATAGACAATGTTGCACCWAATTTTTGGATACTTTCTTCGGTCCACTTGTGCACTTTCACCTTAACATCTGCCTTCGCTTGGTCTAACAACTTTGTTCGTATAGCTCCATATGAAGGAGGGTTGTATGGCCTTTTGAACTCAGCCGTTCTCTTCACTGCCTTTTTGAATACTTCACTTCGAGCTACAGCAAACGGTATGTTGGCTGAGTAGAAGAAATTGACCCACAACGTATTCAAATTGCATCACCCAACTTCTTCAAAACCATCTATTAATTGACACTGCTTACGAGGCCTACTAATGGAACACAGTGGAGTTCCATGTTGGCTCGTGGATGCTGTGTTCTGATTTATCCCCAAAACTGAACGAACTGTTTCAATGGAAGCTGCGCAAGAGTCTACTTCCGTTGAACGGTCTGAATCCTTTCCGTTTGGCGTAGGATTTGCGACTATTGCAAGATCTTGGCCGTCTACATTCTCAAGATCCGATCTTCGTGGGAACATTCCATCACACCGAAGAAAGAGAGCTCGAACTGTAGATGTCAATCGTGAACATAAGCTTATTCTTGTGTCACGAGTATCATTTTTTCCTTCATACCCCAAATGGCTCAGCATGCGGCACTTTCCCACATCTCCTCCGTCCATTGATTTGGCGACTTCCGGATTGTGTTGTCGAATTGGTTGGCCGTCAATTCGAGAAGCTCCTGCACCATCTGCTCCTCCTGGAAACCCCAGGGCTTATTGATCAGACCCGAGCACCCCATTGTCTCCAGGTCCTCAATGAACTGGGTCTTTTCCGGTTTATCCATAGGGATAACCGGAACAACCTTCCTCAACTTCACCTCCGGATTGGTTGGAGTGGTGCTGCCCGGTCTTTGTCGGCGTAGGATAGGCATGGACACTAAAAATCTATCCTCACAAATATCTGCTCCTAACCTAGCCGCACGTCCCGTTCCTCACACCTCTCTCCGATCTCAACCGGAACCTGCAAAACAACCTCACATACACTCACAAATCTTCTCTCTCTTCCGCTTACAGACCGCCCAAAAACGCCAAACGCTTGAAGTCGGGAAGCGACACAGATCACGGACTCCACAAACAGCGAAGGAAAAATATTGAAGACTGACAGTCTCAGGCTTAATATAGTCCTCGGACTCAATCCGGTCCGTTCCTCTTACCCGGTCCAACCCTCATCCGAGTTGGATAGGATTCCAGTCCTAGGTACTTTTGGACCAGATTCTGCCAGATGCTTTACTACTTCAATGTTTTACCTAAAGTCTATTCTTCTGCTGTTCTTTAGTCGAATCCGGATTCCAACTAGCTGGTTTCCGGTCCAAAATCTAATTAACACAGAGAAACCAAAAATTTAGGTCGCGACAGCAAGCCCAACGGTCCTTAAACATGGTGCTCGGGTCGACTAGCGATTTAAAGGAATGGGAGGACCAGTGGACCAATGGACCGGCAGACTGGCGGACGGACGGATCGGCTCATTTCGACAAATAAAACACAAATGAAGAGAACATCTTGATTCATAAACGATGAAGGTCCAAAAATACCAAAATTTCCATATATTCATATATGAATAGGACAATGAAAACATTTTTTCTAGGGGCAAATCAATGCAAATTATAAGGAAGCTATGAATCCTATGATATGCACAATTCAAAAAAGACAAAAAGTGCCATACTCAGAGGGCAAACAAAAGTAATAAAGCCTGTACTACTTATTAGATACTAATCTAGTTTTAGTATTAATATAGGTCTATAGTCTAAAATGAACATTTTCCTACTACATATTATTGTCTTCCGCATCACGAGATGTCCCCCCTTCTCCATGAGTCTTCTACTTGTACGACGAGGTACGGCGGACAAACTGCCTTCTTCAATGTGATTTTGAAGTTCACGAGAAAATCCTACTTCCATGTCAACTCTCTCAAATTGCTTCTTGTTTTTGGAGAGTGGTCATCTTCTTCTGAAATCCTCCGTTTGTTTTTGCGCGACAACTCCACTTCACACGCATTCAAAGTCGAGACAGCCATATCTACTGCATGCAAAAGTTTTTGAATTTCCTCGTCCTTGTTCTTCACATGGAATTGATTGAGTTCGCCATCTGAATTAATCCCCCCAAGATAATCCCTCCACTTCGTGATGACTTCATCCATCCTCCTATCAAATGCTCGAGCAACATCTTCCATTTTATGCTTTTGCGTTAATGATATGTCCAAATCCACTCTGGAACGCACCTTCGCTGCTTCTTTCAACTTTGATAAAACAAGAGCCCGTCCAATCAAATCGTGGTTGTACCTTTGATATTGCACATTGACTTGAGGGTCGCTTTCTACCTTCACCAAACGGTCATGGGTCTCATTTTTTTTCCATTCCGCCTCGGAAAATCAGAAAAATTTTCCGTGTTCGATGCTCCAGTGTCCTCCACTCCTCCCATGCTGCGGCAAAATAATTCACGAAATCACGAGAATCAAGTATCGGAATTGCGAAGGCATGCAACTCCACTTCCACGTCCCGCATCATCCAAAAATACTAATCATTTGGAGTAACCTCAATGTTAATCAACCCATGTATGGATAGGGTAGAATCCCAATCCATTGGTTTTTCCCAATGCGAGTAATTTTGGAATTTGTATGGCGCTTGATCAAGGGGAAGATTCCATCGATTGTACTCGTGGCCCGATGGCATCAAAAGCGAAATTCCTAGCATTTCAAAAAACCTTGGAGTCAAAAGAATACGGCATATGAGACAACGAGTGGCATATGTTGCGGCCCTTTGGATACAAAGGATATGAAAAGAATGGCCGCATTGACCCAAAGTTAAACCTCCTTCGGCCCCAAAACCGTGTTGGCAAAGACATCACCTCCCTTTCAACAAAAAATGATTGGGAGTACTACCAAGCACAAGTGTCTTTTTCTCATCCAAAATGTGAGCAGACAATGTGTTTGTGAACGATCCATCCTTCTTCCAATTTCTTGACCCAATCGATATCATCTGATTCATAGGATTTTCTATGGTTTAGGCGCTCAAACATTCGATCCATGTCTCCCCAAACTGTAACATGTACATCAGGATTTGCTCTTTCATCCTTCAACTTCTGCATCAGACGCCTAATAAGTTGGACACGTGATTATAGGCTTTGTCCGACTCAATTGTATAGGTGACAAGCCCACTCATGAGGCGAGAGGACACGCGTGCAGGATCTTGTAGTTGCCATGCCCAAAACATCCAATGCAAGTCCTCGAGATTCTTTGGAAGGATCGTGCTTATAACTCCTACATTTTTCATTTTTCTCATTAAAGAGTCCTCTTCATTCTTCTCTTGAATTGTCAAGTTCAATTGTTGCTGTAAGTTCTCGACCAATAGCATGGATTTAGGTCCCTTCAATTCCTGAAGAGGCTCTGCTTGCAAGCTTGCACCCTCTTCCACTTCGGTGACCTCGTCCATGGCTTTGCCTTTGTCGAGCGGAAGAGAGAGTTGATCTGGAGTCCGTTGACTATCCTCCAGTAAACCCTTGCAATGTGAACATGTCTTCTCGTCTTGTAATTTCTTCAACATGTCACAGTGCTCTTATAAGTGTTCCTTGTATCTCGTGCAATCCTGCTTCAATTGGCTATTTTTGAGCTTCAGTCTCTCATTGCTGAGCCGCTCCTCATCATATTGTTGCTTGTGTTTCACCGCCATATCACTCACCAATGTTACATGTCTTTGCTTTGTCTTACGGTGCTTGAGTAAGTGCTTTTCGTGTGTCGTGCATGCTTTTGTCAATTCCCTATTTTTGATCTTCAATTTCTTATTTTTGAGCCGCTCCCTGTCATCTCTTGCCTACATTCCTGAAGGTCTTTCTGCAATGCCGTACACCTTTCCTTCGACTCATCACGTTCTTCTATTATCCTGGAGTTTGCCCGCAAATTCAACAAACTTCCTGAAAGCCATAGCACCATGCATAACCTGTGGCATGATCTGAGAGAAGGATTCCGCAATTGCCTCAAGGGCAAGTGTACATTCAGCCATAAGTCTAGCTGTACATGATAAGGACAAAGCGCTTTTCCACATGTCTTTGAACTCCATTTCAAGAAATCCGCCCTTGGATTGCCCATCTCCCCCTTCATATAAATCGGTTTCATTTGAAGGGCCCCCTTCATTTAAAACGGCAAAACCGGCTGGGCCGATTTGAATTTTCTTCCATCGAAGAGTACACTCCAAAAAATTATTCATTTCTTCCATTGGAGGAATCTGGCGTAATCTCGCCAGATCTTCACGATCCAACAAACTCAAGAGTGGATGGAAGTATGGAGCAGGTGTCACTCCTTATCATTGACAACGATATCAAAAGATGGCTCTTCAGAAGGCAACATTGTATGCCTTTGGCTTGAGGTTGCACTTTATATTTGGTTCGCGTCCTCATAATCCTCTCTATCAGTAATGTCCCCCAATGCATTGCTGTCGAGAAGCTGAGTGATTCTTTTGGTTGCCCTCTCTAGTTCTTCGACGGGAACCTCTTCCTCTGTGAGTTCCTTGGACTTATCGAAAGATGCAGTTGAACCTTCTTGAAGACGGGGCACCTTAAATACAAAAGTGTCCTCCACTGTATTTGATACGCGGGCTATGGAATTCACAGATACTGTGGGAGCGTCCTTCACAACCACTTCCGCATGTATATCAGAAGACGCGCTCTGCGTAGTAACTTTTTTGCTACTTTTACCTTCAGCGCTACTTTTTCCTCCAATACCATCTACTTTGGTTTGAAGCGGAACGTCTTTCCCTTCCGCTACATCATGTGATTTGTCCTTTGCTTTGCTTCGATTGAGGAAGCTCTTCTTTCTTTTCCACCGATGTAACTTCTACATCCGGCTTTTCCATTTGAACGCCACTCCGTACTTGTTCGGGTGCATTTGGTGATGTACCTTGGCCTTCGGAAAGCTTGACATTTGATACGAATGTATCAGGAATGTCTTTTTCATAAAACGGCAGTTGAATTGGCGCTACTGATGTCTTAGGATACGTACTCCACTGCACTTTGCAAGCCAACACAAGTTCGGCATAAACCATGGATGCCAAAGTATAGTTTATTTTACCCTTGCTCATTGGTTTGTCTCCAAAAAGAACACGCCATACTTCCATCGAGCGATGCACAAAGTGATCATTCAAACAAGTTGTTGGCTTAAAGGCGTACTTCTTGTTGTGAAGAATATGACATTCCGGAGGCCACAACTTCCCAATATGATACATTTTCACATATTTCTTGCACAATTTAGAAGACCAGTACTCTGTGTCCACTTTCTCCTGACCAGGCTCTGCCTTGAAGTTGTCGTCCACCAAAACATCAGGCCGCAGATTATAACCAGCCCCGGAGAGATCACTCGCAATTTTTAGAAAACTACGTGAGTTAAAAGATAGAGTCCATTTAATTCAAAGGGGAAAAATTTTATATAATTTTTAGAGCTACTATAGGGTCTATGAAATGCTACATCCTCTAATATATATAAAATAGGGTATGTAAAAATATCATATAGTAGGAATTTTTATTATTAAGTTAGCCTTGACAGATAGCAGTTGTATAAATTTTTTATAGTATAGTGAGTATAAGTGTAGATAAATAATTTTGTGCAGAGGATAAAATGTGCACAATCGAATAAATGTTGGGGATTTCCTCTATCAATTAAAATGGAGTTACTATTTTTGGACATTGAGATTTCACATGTTGGTTAAGATTCTATAAAGCAATAGATTTAATAGGATAGTTTTGATAGGATATTCTTAAAATTGAGCTTAAAAAGAAAAGTTTGAAGGACTTCATAGTGGGGTTGCAAGACTTATTGGATGGTACTGTACATTGGCACATTTGTTACTAACTCAGAGACGCGGTTGGGCGGACGGACCCGGGGACGACCGGTAGAATGGGTGGTTAGACGGGCGGACCAGCGGACGAAGCCCGGACAGGCGGCCGGACGGGCGGCGGATGGACGGACCAGTGGACGATGCCCAATCACGCAGACGGACAAGCGGCGGATAGGCTGACCAGCCGCGGACGGGCTGCGCGGACAGACTAGCGGACGACCTCCTGTCCGTGTCGTCTGCGCCGTCCGATTGGGTAGACAGTTTCAGGGTCTGCCAGATCGGATGGCGTGGACGAGGCGGACGGGAGGGCGTCTGCTGGTCCGTCTACCCGTCCGCCCGTCATCCTGAATCCTCACCGTCCGATCGAGCGGACGATTTCAGGGTACGTCCGATCGGATGGCACGGAGGAGGCAGACGGCCCGTTTGCAACTCACTTTTCTTTTTCCCCTTGCTACGTTCGTTGCAAGAGTGAGCGGAGAGCTTGGTGGTTTGCCCCTCCATTGGCTCCTCTCTTTGGGAAGAAAAAAGTGCAATCTTTGGAGGAACTCTTGTGATTTTTTTGCACGACTTTGTATGACTATTCGTTGCTCAAGATGCCGAAGAGCAAGAAGACTGGGAAAGGAAGAGCGGTAGTGCCTTGTCCGTCTATTAAAGATTATCCGTCAGAGACTTCCATGAATTTCATAATTCAACTCGTGGTGGCGTTTTATGAGAGACAGACTACAATGTCCTTGGATTCCAAGTACATACGCTATGAAGAAGAATGTGTTGCAAAATTCAAAGCAAACATGAGAGAGAAGATGTTGGAGGCCCTAAGCAAACCAGAGTGGTATGAAGACACCTCGAAGCGCGACTTTGTAGACTGGTTGGAGGCATGAGTTCACGATGCACTATGGAATTCTAACGTTATGATAAAAAAATTTGGGATGGCGCATCGTGCAAATGATGAGGAATTTCACCAGGTTGTTATGAAAGCAGACATGTTCATAATGAGGTGTAAACCATTTGCCAAGAACCGAAACGGAGAAAGATCAGTGGATTGGTGGAATAGTGCGACTAGAATTGCACAAGTGCAAAATACACGTCGCCATCTTATAGCGCTTCCAGAAACAGCAAGGGTGATTGTTGTAGATAACAAAATCATGCGGGGTGGCTATGCAATCATTCAAAAGGTGTGAATTGAAGGATGCGCCGAGATTTAAACGTTTTGGGAGTTTGCAGCAAAGACCTCTCTTCAAGAAGGTAGAAGACCTGAACTTGCAAAGCTCGAACTGAATACGGAGTCAATGGCCGTGCGTATTCCGCACGATGGAGCGATACGATTATTGGCCGTGCACACGACAAAAAATGAAGGCTACACATATTGGTGGAATGGCGGTACTTTGCGAGAAATGTTGAAAATAGATAATGATTATCTAGACAACATATATGTTCGAATTGGCGGAACCGCATATGGCCCCCCAGTCATCGATGAAGAAGTGAATGCAGCTCATCGTCTGAGGCATTGGAGATCGAAGCGAATAGAGCTTGCTTGGGCATTGCTACATCTAATGAATGCATTGCATTGTGCGGGACATTTCCACAACAACATTTCTCCAGACAATGTAATGTTTCATTTTCTTGAAACTGAATTGCTACTTTACATTGGAGTGTGTGATTAGAGGATGACTACAACTATTACGGCCCCGAAGAAATCATTATATACTTTCACATCTACGGCTGAGCGAGACAAAATTTTGAGGAGGAGGTGGTGGTTGGATCCATCAATTATATATGTGCATAGAGAAAATGCCGATATAGAGAATATATCCAACTACTCCAAGAAATCCGAGGAGTTTGCCATTGATCAAATAGCTATGAAGATCAATGCATCATGCATGTCAGAGGCTTACCACCAATTGCAAAGACGTGGAAGCAATAATCACATGAGCTACCAACATTACGAATTGGGTACTGTATTCCAATTGTATTTAAATAGACTTTATACAAACAGTGCAGAGAGTTTACAACGTGCAACCAATGCAGGAGTCATAGTAGTTTAATGGAAGTAATTACGGGATTCTCTTCATCGTTCAATTGACATGTACTGGATGAATATTTCCGCCAACAGTATTGAATGTTTGAATTTTTAGAATGTAATGTAAGGGTATAAGAGTATGCAATATCTATAGACGCAAATGCACATCGCAGTATGTGCACGGTTCGTTTAGGTATATAATATATACGGAAGTACGGATTTCATGATTTATGCACACAATTTGTATCTTCATTGAATATCTATGTAATTTCAGTTGAATGTACATT
The DNA here is from genome assembly GCA_006891605.1 of Pleurozium schreberi. Classification (NCBI taxonomy): domain Eukaryota; kingdom Viridiplantae; phylum Streptophyta; class Bryopsida; order Hypnales; family Hylocomiaceae; genus Pleurozium; species Pleurozium schreberi. Next base: position 34,363 of record VACF01002442.1, on the reverse strand, counting down.
TTGCAGTAGATGAGCATTTTTTCAATTGGTAATGAATATTTTATTTTTGACGAGTACATTGCAAGCTAAATGAGTAATTGATGTTTGCCGTAATGCCATTGTATACTTGTGTGTCATTCTATACTTGAAGATAAATGTCCGCCCTCAACGACTACAAAAGAGTAGAGGACTCAGGGCTAACCCTTCTATTGCCTTTCCAGAAGTAAAGTGTTTCAAATTGCCCCCTATATAACTATATTGTGTCAATTGAATTTTACTTTTTCTCATGTCCTTCAACTAATTTGAAGAATTTACAACATGGCGGTAAGTTGACCGGCGTACCAGAGTTGTATAGTATCCAATTGAGGCGAATGAGGAGTCTTTTCTTACTCTTGCAAACATTTTGGACAATCCTGACTAGATAGTTTCATCAAAAAGCACAAACTCCAAAAGTTAGGTTTTTCACCTTTCTTTGGACTTACCGTGATTTGATTTTGTGCTTACGAACGGCCTAGGAAGTAGGGGTAAAGAGCCTCCTTTGCTAATTGGGGTCTTCTAAATACAATGACACAGTTTGTTTTCAGTTTCGAGCTTTTCTCTAAAAGATAGAGAGCGTCAACTCATAGTTTGACTTTTTAGCGGTAATTTGGGTTAATTCCAAGTTAATTTTGCAAATATCTTTTGGAAAATCAAAGATTGGATTTGCCCAAGATCTCTTTTCTTGCATAAGAAGCCAACTTTGAACTAAAGAAAGACAATTTGGAAATAACTTGGGATTAAATCACAAAATATCTAGGTAGATTAGGGTTATTTTCAAAATATCTTTGGAAATAAATCTTGGATTTGATTTGGCTAAGATTTACTAACTAAAGGGAGGGAGTTCTAGAGAATTCTCCCATTAAACAAAGAATATTTAGAAAATACTGAGGGTTAATTTAGAAAATATTGGGAGATGAAAGTAAAGTGTTTTCCACCGACTACTTACCGGGGAGGGTGGCACGAGTATAAAAGGCCTCCCCTCGAGGTTGTCAGTACCCTCATTACTAACGCTTACACTTTGCTCTCATTCTTTTTGTTGTACTACCAGCTTGGTTGAAGCACTTAGTTTCTTTTATTTTCGTGCTACCGACGTGGTCGGAGCACTAATTGAGGTCGATATTCGGCCCAATTTCATTCTTCTTTTCTATTTGTGCACTTTGAAGGACGCGAGGGTCCCTTCAAAGTGATTTCTCTTTCATTTTTTAAAATTTTAGAGGCTAAGCCTCATTATTGTTTTATGTTCAAAGAGTTGAAAGGGTTGGACCTCCATACTCTATTTTGCTTTGAAATTTTCAAAACTAACGCATTGTAGTACTTGAAACAGCATTTGGTACTACTACCCTTAAGGCGGCGGGGCTAGACCTTGACAAAAGAGTATTGGACCAATTTCTGTTCAAAACTCGTTGTATAACAGGTTTTGGGCTTTAATTGTTAATGTTCGGTTAAACACTTTCATGTGTACCTCCTTTAGCAATTAATTGATGACTTTTTCAATGACGTTTTGGGGAATTAGTCTTTAATGTTCAGATAAACAGTTTCATCTGTACCTCCTTTAGAGATTAAAACTTTCAAAATACAATTCTTTGTCCATTGACACCGTGTGTACCTGGGGTTGCCCCTGCACAGCGAAGCTTTGACTTTGCTAGAATCGGAATTTACAATAAATATTCTTTTTGGGTCTTATTTAAAAGCTAAATTTCCAGGACGTCTTCCTTTTTATTTGAGCACGTGTGTTGAACGTACTTTGCTTCAAAATTGCTATTCATTGCTTATTTTTCATCTTTAGTATTAGCTTTCATTATTTCAAAAATTTCCAAAAAAATTAGCCCTTATTAGTCATTTTGTGTAGCTTTGATACCTTTAATTTAGTTTTATTCTATTAGTGTTTTGTTTGTTGGTTCAAAAATTAGATTAAGAAAATTGAGTCTGAATCAATAGCCCAAACCAGCAGAGTTAACCAGCAGCAAGGACTGGCCAGGGGGTGAAGTGGAGCAAGGCGATTGGGACGAGCAAACAAAGCAGTCGGGACCCGAAGCCAATAGCACGGCGACACATGGCGAATCAACCAGAGAACGCAAGGCTGCCAGGGAAGGGAGACAGCTAGTAAGGTAAGCGAACCCAATACCAACCGTTGACCTAATACCACCCAAATGTAGGATGCTTGTTGATCCTAGAATGAGAATCTATGATATAAATACATGCCTTAACTTCATGACAAGTGAAGTTAAGGCATGTATCATTGTCATAGATTCTCACTCTAGAATCAATGATAGCCCTACATTTGGGTGGTATTGGGTCAATGGTTGGTATTGGGTTTGCCTACCTTACTGACGGCCAGGGCCAGAGCAGAAGCCAACAGAGCCGAGCTGGGTAATCAAGGCTACATAAGTAACAAAACGGCCTCGACGACATGACTCCAGTCCAGTTCAAATTACGAACATAGACAGAGGTTTGATACAATAGAATTCAGTAAGTCACATACCCCAAACTTTCATTACACTTGTTTCTGAAAATTGAAATTATGTACAAAATTCAAAGGTTGGCCGTTGCTCGCCACACCACCACATTTTGAATTTTAAACTAAAAAGTTGCCTCTCACACTTCTCCCATCTCTTCACATTCTCTCTCAAACACCAACTTCTTCAAACGCTTCAAACTCAAATGAGAGGAAGTTAGGGAGGGAGAAGGCTAAAAGGAAATAGAATTAAGGACAAATTTTCACACATGGAAGAAGTTACTATAGCATTAAAAAACTATTTCTAAGGAATTTCACTATTGAGTTTTGTTCTTTTATTCTTCATTCTTTGTTGGTTAGTTAGTTGAGATATTTTATAGGGAATTTAGGGACTTTGGATGTTAGTGAGGATTTGTTTTATTAGGCCTAATAAGCCAAGGGAATAAAACAAAATCGCCAACTAATATCTTATGGTCAATTAGGAAAAATACTAATAATTAAAATTTGGATTTAATTTAGATTTGATATGGTAGGGTAGGATTTGGAATAATAAGTTAATTACAAATTCAACATCATTAGCTAATTATACCAAATTTCAGAATTTAATTTAACAAATTGGGAAAAAACACTTATAACGACAAGATTCAACAACGATTTAAATTAAATATGAATTTGACAATGGCGTAGCATGGAAGAGAACGGATACTTCAGAACCATCCAATTGGTAATGATGGAAGATGAGACCTTTGATTTACTCAACGGAGAGATACGTTATCTTTGACCTTGCTTTAATTTTATTGCATTATAATTGCCATTAGTTTTTATCTTAGAAAAAATTAACAATTAGGTCAGAGTTTTTAAAATTAAATTAAATTTAAAAATCATTTAGGTAATAATTAGGGTATTCTAAAAACTAATTTACACTTTAAAAATAACCAAAAAACGAGTAAGTTATTGACGGATGAACTTTGGAACATAGTTGGATGGAATATCACTACTTTCATCCAAATGRATCCAAAAAGAGAATCTAGAATCTAGAAGTAATCTAGGAATTTTAGGTCAGATTATAATTTCGAATTATTCATTAACCTAAAAGTTATTGGTGGATGAAATTCTCGATTAAATTATAAGTTAAAACTTCATCTRTTGATATCTTTTGATCCGACRGTCAGAATTCAACWTSCTTTACYATTTTGGAAAGGRMATTTTGCATTCTACAAACTTAACTAGATAGAATTTTAGGAAAACTAAATTACTAAACAATTAGAATAGATAGGTCATAATTAGGAATWAACCAATTAACAATTTGAACCAAAAACARAGTTTTGAATTGAATCCATTAGTAAAACCATAATTAAGTGTCCATTGCTTGRAAGGTGCTTTTTTYATCACCYTTTGAAGTCTRATTTACTAATAAGCCATTAGAACCTRTGTGCTCCGTTCTAGCTCAGGGGTGGAGTTAGAATTGCCCATAGTTTGCCAGAGGCCGAGCTCGATGTCCCCCCTCCTAGATTTGAGGCTAATTTATGGAACGTATTGACCAACTGAGAAGGTGCCCAGTAACTTCTGAACCCAGAATGCATGCAGAGTTAACAAAATTAGCAAGTCTCATTTGAATAATTCGTAACATTAGTGCCTAGTAATTTTTATGCTCGAGAAGTCTGCGCAATACATTGAACAGTCATTGCAGTAGGCGCATTCAAATTTGTTTATTTTTCTTGAAATAGACCCCTCCAAGAGACCCTCCAATCCCTCCACTTTTGTGTTTCCGCTTTGCACGGACTAGAGCATGGAAGGCTAGCTGGTCGTACATTTTTCAAAATTTTTTTAGTRGAACTTGTTTGGAGGTCCTTGAATTGGAGGTCCAAGTCTCTAATGGCAACCGGCTCTAACCAGTTGGTAAGGTCGGCACTAGAGTTCTGAGTTGGAAACATGTCACATTTGTACTCTTGGGATGTCTGGCCAACACTAGAAAAAAAAATGGAAGATTCTGCGACTACAAAGAACAATTGATTTTTGCTATGGGAGTGACAAGAGATGGTATTCCTCATAATGAGCCTCTCCGTTCACCTCAACATTAAAAGACATAACTTGCTATGGGAGTGACAAGAGGTGGTATTCCTCTTAATGAGCCTCTCCGTTCACCTCAACATTGGATGGTTCAATCTCGATCAAAATGCTCAATAAGGGTTCAATATGGAGTGCATCATAATGCTCAACAAAGTAACCCCAGGTCATGGAAAAGTACATGCTACTCCTTATCCAACGAGAGATTRTCATCTGTCTTGAAATGGCCTCCATTAAGTTGCCGTTGTGTTCTGAAAGTGAACTCCATGACTCTGTTTGGGGGTATACTTGGTTTGAGTGCCACTTGTGCATGCTAATATAAAAAGACCTCATTTTTGCCGATTATAGCCAAGTTGAACTACAGTACTAACGTGATTAATTCAAGGTTTGTAGAAATTCATCACCATTTTCCTACATTGTTCTATGAATTTGAAGTTTAGAATCTCAAACTCAGYTCTGTTTTCTGAGACTCTGCAAGACATATCCAGAAAAGGGTAAAGATTACATTGATAGTAATTAACATCCAATGAATTGTGAAACGGCACAAAGCTAACTGGCAGCAACATTTTGCGTCACTAATTGAGGGCGCACTACTTCGAGCTCTGCTAGAACCTCGTCGTCATCTCTGTAGATGAAATCAATCATTCTCCAAATCTGCAGCAGCAAGAAAAATGGTTAAGATAACAATGATCTCCATAATCATCCGCAAAATAAACCAAAAGCACTCTCCAGAAACTTGCACTGTTTCTGCGTAACATCTCATTTCATGTTTGTTTGAGTCAGATTACGTAGGGCTCGCAAGCAAATATGGGTGTCAAGCAAAGAACCTGCAAAGTACCCCCACCGCCAGGGGTATTGGCATCTTCAGACACACTGACGATTGTCCACGGATCGCACAAATCCCAATGGAAGTCCACGACCTTGTCCCTGCTTGTAAAAAGTCCCAATTCATAGTCAAAATAGGATGTGGGAAAATGTGGGAGCTATTCCAAATATTTCAGCAGAATGCTAAAATCTTATCTTCATCTTCCATGACCATAAACACTCTAGGTCTTGTCACAATTATATAACATCTGTTCCAAGGCATCTGAGGTGCAGARTCAAATTGGACAGCAAGAATATGCAAAATGTAACCTTAATCCTCAAATTTTTCAGCAGGGCCAAAATTTTGCAGAAGGATACCTGTGTCCTGTGTGTTGAAAGAACAAGCCTGGAGGCACTTTTACAGGTTTCTTCAGTTTGCTCGTATCCAATGCCTTACCGACCTGTAAATATCCACAAAACTGATTTTTAGGTTTAGGGAACAGTAATTGCATTATTCTTGATATAAGAGTAGTTTCCAGCACGTTCTAGTTCATGAAAGGAAGAAACAGCGTTGTGAGTAAGATATGAAGGTACTTCAACCTTTTCAAAATCCCACACATTAAGCAATCCATCCTCAGCGCAACTCCCAAAGATAGAAGCTCTATCTGGACACCACTGTGCAGCAAACAACCAGCAAGAAAGCTTGTTAAACTGTTAAGTTTGAGCAGATTTTCTGACGAAGTTGGTGAAGAGACAGAGGACTTTCCAGAAGTTGGTTGTAGAACCAAGAAAAGCTTAAAATGCTACCTGGACACACAGCACAGCCGCAGAGTGTCCTTCAAAATGCCCAACAGGGAGAGCTTGACCACTGCCTGAAATCTTCCGATAATCGAACAACCTGACAGAATTATCTGCCGACCTGAAACACAACCAAATTCTCAATAAGAGGTTTTCAGGAACACCTATCACATACACATTGCCATTATTCACATTAATTCATTACAAAATAAAGACACTAACAAAKAATTTTTTTTGATTAAATCGTCATTAAGAAAACYAACAAGCAAAGAGCACTTTATCTATAAAAATCTTAAATAAATGASAATAACYATCCAAAACAATTMTCTCCAAGCATGAATAATAGAAAATGCTATGACTTCAATATGACAAAGATTGAGAATGAATACCCAGTCAAGAGAAGATTCTCATCATGAGCATTCCAATCGACACAATGGAGATCTGCACTGTGGGCGTTCTCAACCTGGTTACAACACACCAAAAGCACGGACATTATGCTAGAGAATTGAGCAAAATAGCTACACAAGTTATTTCAATTAATATGAGAATCTGAATAGTGCAAGATCTCACACTTGGATGAATGTTGTCTAATTAGTGTGAAAATTTGGAAGATTCTTAGATGGAAATTGATGAATGTACATGAATGACAATCATATATTTGCAAACATTTTAAATAGTATGAAAATARAGTAGACCACAGTATATTGATTTTATCTAAAACAATATGCACTTCCATATTAGTGCACCTCGCTTATTCGCATAATTCCCAAATTACCGTATGTGAGGRTCGGTTTCAAATTGAATTTCCACGTCAACCTAAACCAAAGATAAYATGTGCGACTTTTTGACAATATATACTTAAATTATGCCAAATCCGACCCTCACATAGGGTGGTGCAAATTAGTGTATTACTGAAGTAACTTGTGTAGTACAAATACAGCAGGGTTCAGAAATTAACAAAACTGTATCAATTCAAATTTGAGACCGATCATGAACTATCCTAGTATCCAAAGTATGGAAAAACTACGGAACCCGGAAACTTAGTCACCCAGCATCATAAAAACGTCAGCATCAAGCATGGCAGTAGCAAGCTGGAATTGCATTCCACTAACATGACTCGGGTGGATATTAGTAAGGAATATACTGACCTTCAATATTGGTTCAAATTGAGTACGGGCGTCCCACAATAGAAGGCATGAATCATCACCCACACTGCAAAACTCATTCACGCTGCTCTCGACGGCAGAGTCAACCAATACTATGAGTAATTAATTTTTAGACATGAGAAGATAGACGTTAACGTGAGTACCGAAGGTTAGGAATTTAATTTACCTCGAGGGACGAAATTGGACATCCTCCACAGTGTTGGTATGGCCCTTAAAGATACCTCTAGGATACAAATGAGTGGCATCGGCAATACACCCTGCAGTTCCTGATTGCTTGGAMCCTCCCCCAGATGGTGTGCCTGATCTGGGAGTCTGCAAACTAGTAATATGGTCCTCAATGCTCCATAGCACAACACACTGGTCTCTGCCTGCACTCAGACATTCGAGACGGGTTCTCTAGTACTTTCACAATAATTTGAACCGATATAGGTAATCATCAGTCAACGTAAACTCGCTGAGTCCCACTGCAGCTATGGCCAAACCAGTTGATCCCTCGCCAATATGATGGTTTCAATTGAAGAATAAAAGTCAGTTCATGAAGGAGGAGCGCAAATCCTGTCGTCTTATGGATCACATCAATAGAATGCCCTACCTCCTGATATCACATAAGGAGCAGTTCGGCCTAAATTCAGGGCAAATTCAGCATTGTCGGTATGTCCTTTCAGAACCTGACAACAAAACAAGATATTGTAGTAGTTGACAAAGAGAGGCCTCGTCAGTAGCTCATATAAAATAAGTTTCATTGCAGCTTCAAACAGGTCTTAATAGAGGAAAACTGATCCTTGAATMCTCTCTACGATGCAAGCAATATCTACAAATCAAGTGATTGGAGAGTTAGAACTGAGAAGAACCAGATTAGGTTTTGATTCAGATGATCCTGATGTGGTAGCTCGGTTTGGCTGAGTTTTGGTATTCCAGATAAGAACCTGCTCAAACAAGAATTTGATGAACCCAGATTATTCTTCAGATAAACCACCGAGAAGCTTGAAGCTATATGAACGTATGAGGAAACACGTAAACATGTTCCCAGTTTATCTCTGCTATCACGTGGAAATTTCCAAGAATAGAGGGCGAATGTACCTCGGGACTATCAGTATGCGTTGCAAGGATATTGCTGTTCTGAGGAAGCTCTCGTATTCTGTTAACCTACGCATAGTACACCAACAAAATGCTATAGCTTAAGCTTGACAGGGCAACCTAGACTGCCAACCCAGTGCATACATGATAACCGAATTGCGAGAGACAAGTTCACAATTGCTCACCAAATATTTTAAGAAAACATAAAAATTTCGACTAGAGAAACATGCAGAACAGGTCGAAAACTCACTTCACCAGGATGTATAATAGTTTTTAGYTTCTTCAGGTAAGGTGATTTCCCACCATCTTTGAACTGCTTCACACAAAGCATAAACACACATTAAGTAAGAGCTACATCCTGGAATGACAGCGAAAGTTCAGTGACAAGATGATTCGTGGTCTAGAGAAAACCAACATAACAGACTCAATCTATGATGTTAAAACACAAGATTCCGATTAACAAYCCAAGTTTCGATAGCAAGAATCAGGGAAGTTGTCAAAGCTGAGTAAGATTGCGCCACGGGCGACAAGGTGGAATAGATGCCTGCGAAATTTGCTCTGCCGCAGCAGTTCGAGGCTTCATAATATCACATTGAGAGACTACGATAGTATTTGGGCATTCTCCATCTGTCTGAAAACATACAGGTGATAAGAMGGACAAATGACAACCAATTTCAATAAGGGCAATGATTAAAAGAACCGAGACAGATTAGTGTAGCACACTACAAGAGCCAACAAATCAACTTTGGAAGTACCAGTAAAAAGCGATGAAAATCATGYTCAAATATCACTTTAGTAGTCATGAGGTTGTAACTTGGTTTAACTCATCTTACTTTGAAATTGATAACAGTAAGCTGCTTTAACTCTGTGTTAATGATGTTAAAAGAGAAAAGCTCACAAACAAAGGAAAATATACCCTTTCAGAATAAAATAGGAGCTGACGATTCCTGGCAGGTCCTGCCTCTATCTGGGGCCCCCACCTGCAGACGATTCCATGAAAGGCACTTAGATGCATGACGGAAGACCGCAATCTGTAAGAACGCAATCTGGTAGCTGACTAAGGTACCGCTGTTTAAGTTCCGACAAATGAAACACGAACGTTACCGGTCATGATCCCAAAAATGTSGCAATAGAATTTTATTGTGCCCGAGAATATACGCGCGTGCACGACGTTCTGTACGTCAAGTCTTTCACATATTTAATGAATTGCGATCAGATTTAGAAACCCTAAACCGCACTTGTCAAGTCAGAGATAATTTCACCTCCAGAATATGCTTAACATCTCTTTCCGTTGATCATTTTGGCAAGAAATCAAGTCGCACCAGAACGCTGATGAAATCCCCCAATGCCGCCCAGCTTTCCGCCAAGACCATGATCTCCAATGGCCAGTAAAGCTAACTCTCCATTTGCCCAGTTTCAATTCATGTTAAATAATGTGTAAGCCCGAGAGAGAGGAGAAAGTACCGGCAAGAGRGGGAGGGCCACATGAGATGATGATTAGTTAGCCAATCATATAAAGCTGGCACCAACGACTTCCATTGTGCGTACCGATCCTCAASTACCCTCTTCATCGCGTCCTCAGCGCTGCATCCGAAAAAAGAAATTCTAATCACACTCTGATCAAGTCGGCATCTGCGGTAAGGAATAGAAACACAATTCATTCATTCTTACAAAATTAATGCACTCGATATTCAGGAGCTCTCAAGAACGTTCAACCGCAATTCACTCATTTTGCTCAGTTTCTCACAAACGACCTACCAAGGAGACGCAGGGAACGATGCATCCCGACAATTACCGAAGCCAAGCAAACGAAACCCCGTAACATCAGCAACCCTAAAAAAATTCCAAAAAATTCGTACTTCACAAAACTAACTTATTCCTGCAGCACATTGGTCTGCTACAACGGGGGAGGTAATGATCGTTAAGCACTGTCCAATCGTTACCTGCTTACAAAAAAACGTCACTCAGTCAGCRGAAGCGACCGCTTTGCGCGGCTAGTCATCGCTCACGGTGACTGCTCACAGGTAAGGAGCTCCTCAGACCTMCTGGTATACTGACCGTCTGACAGAATTTGTAACTTTGAACATTGTATAATTAGAACTTCAAATTTGTTGGCTCTGTCGTTCGGACAGACGCTACGGCATCTACTCTGGTTTTGAAATCTGTGTTTTCAAATCTTATCTACAACCCTATTCACACTGCACAATGAGGTTAGGGTTGGAGTGTAGATGTGAGGTCCAACTAGTGAACAAATTAACCTATGACAAAGCCTCATGGTTACACCATTCTTGTTTCATTGAAAGCACATTCAAAAGAACTTTGAGAAGATACAAGAAAATTCAAATTTAGGCATGATTGGACAACCACTTCAAAAGCAAGATAACCCCTAAATGCCCGAGGCACGAAATTTTGAAAATGATTTGATATGATTTTTCGATTCAAAATTTTATGCAAGGGTGTCCCTTGCAATCTTGACTTTGTATATTACTGAGGCTCTTAGAAATGAGCCTCAAAAACACTAGATTTTGGAGAAAAAATCACATTAGGAATTCATCAAAAAAATTGTAGAGTATATTTTGAGTGTCTTAGAGGTTACCCCAAAAAGTTTTGTTTCATTCCAAAATTCCACTTTGACTCCATAGAAAGTCAACCGCTCAAAAACATGTTCATAAATTCCTAGAAATTACACATGTTGCGGTAAAATCTCACTAACTAATAGATTAGTGTTTTGTGTGTCAATAAAATGTCTTGTCAGTTTTAAAAACATTTTGAAACTCCTAAGTACTTCTGTTCACAATTTGTTTTCAATTTTTTCCTAAAAGATAGAGAAGGTCAGCTCTTAGTTTGACTTTTTAGTATTAATTTAGATTAATTCCAAGTTAATTTCGAAAATATATTTTGGAAAATCAAAGATTGAATTTGGTCAAGATCTCTTTTCTTGTGTAATAGGCCAATTTTGAATCAAAAAAAGATAATTTAGGAATAACTTTGGATTAATTTGCAAAATATCGAGGTAGATTACGATTGTTTTTGAAATATCTTTGGAAAGATATCTTGGATTTGATATGGCCAAGATTTATTAGATAATTGGAGAGGATTCTAGAGATTTTTTTCATTAAACAAAGGTTATTTGGAAAATACTTTAGGGTAGTTTAGCTATTATCAAGAAATTGAAAGTATCATGTTTTCCATTGACAACTTATTGGGGAGGGACCTAGGACAAGTATAAAAGGCTGCTCCTCAAGGTTGTCAATAATCTCATTATTAATGCATACACTTTATTTTCATTTCATGTCGTTGTGCTACCGACGTGGTTGCACTAGTAGAAAATTCAGTTTTTTTGTTGATTCGGTCGTGTTGTCCCAGTCACTTTTTGACAAAAATCTGTTGAAAATCAACAGATTTTTGTCAAAAAGTGACCGGGACAACACAACCGAATCAACAAAAAAATTGAATTTTCTACTAGTGTTGGAGCACTAATTGAGGTTGATATTCCGTCCAATTTTATTTTATCTTTTCTTTTGCCACTTTGAAAGACAAAAGGGTCCTTTCAAAGTAATTTTCATTTTGCTTTATTTGAGTTTTAGAGGCTAAGTTTCAATATCATTCTATGTTCTAAGAGTTTGAAAAGGATTAGACCTCCACATTCTATTTTGCTTTAAAATTTTTGAAACTAAGTAACTTATCGTGGCATTTGAAGTAGTTTCGGTATTAACATAGTTAAGGCGGCAAATCTGAACTTTGCCAAAAGTTGTTAAACCAAATTTTAGCCTAGAGCTTGTTATATAACAAGTTTGGGTTATTAATTGTTAATGTTCGATTAACCCCTAAATGATAATTTGTCCCTTCAAGGAACAATGTAGATTTTGGRTATATACCTACGGTCTCAATTAGTCAATTTTTGTCTTGATTTTTTGAAACTTTTTTTGAAGATAGAAAAACTAATTATCTTCATGGCAATATAAATTTTTTTTTCAATTGGTGCCCGAGATCAAAAGTTATGCCTAAAACAACTCAACATAGGGGAGAGGGAGGGAGAGGGGGCAACAAAAGAAAGTTTCAAAAATTTGAATTAAATTTTTTTTTTCACATACTTTATATATTTGCCTACATGGAGACCATTGATTCATTCCATTTGGATTTGTTATGAAAAAATTATGGACAATCTTGTTTTTCAAGCAATTAGAGCATCTTCTCGAAAAAATAAGTGGTAGGATTCATTTCTAAATGCAATTTTTATAATTTTAAGAAAAAAGAAGTTCCACATGTTTTAGTTTGAATGTTAGAACAATCTCACCATTGGAATTAGTGTATTTTAATTCCACATGAGAGACATTAATAAATTAGATTTTCCTTTGATCTTGTACCTACTTCTACTTAACAATTTAAAAAAAATATAAATAAAGTTTTTTTTTGAATATTTTTCCCCTCCTAGATTTTCCACACAATTCTCCACCATAAAGATTTAAAGCTCAAAACTATGTAGTGCAAAAAATTAAAGTTAAGAAGGTTCGAAGTCGAATAATCTAATCCAGCAATGTGTTGCAAAACTTGTTTTTTTCACTTTAAACATAGAGACTTCTTGCAATTTGTGGGTCCTAAAATTTAGATGTACAAAGAAAATAATTTCCCATATTTTTACTCTTTGCTATAGAAATGGCAATTTTGATTGTTTTTTCACAAGAAAAGGCCTTGGTCCTTTAGGAGTTAAACATTATCATGTGTACCTCTTTTAGCAATTAATTGGTGACTTTTAGTGAAAGTCTGGAGAATTAGGGTTTGTATTTGGTTAAACACTCTCAAGTGTACCTCCTTTAAAGATTAAGACTTTCAAAATTCTATTACTAATCCATTGACACCGTGTATACCTGGGGTTGCATGCTCCCGCATGCCAAAGCTTTGACTTTTGGGGATCTTATTCAAGGTCGACGTTTCCGTTAATTTCTCCCTTTTACGCATGGGGTGGAAGTATTTTGCTTCCAATTTTTTTCTTTTGTCATTATTTAAATTTCAATTCAGTTTCTAGTCTTTGTAATTCCAAAAAATCCATAAAGTAGGAAGCAATTAGTGGAAAAGTAATTTTTTGAGTGATCGGAATTGGAAGAGTCTAAAGATTGGCAATGGGTCCAATGCACTTTTTGCCTTTGAAAATTCATAATAATTTCAATTCAAGCGATAAAACTACCAAAGTTTTTGCAATCCCTAGCATTTCTATCATTGCACCTCTAAAAATATTGCTTTGTGTTGCACTACATCAAATCATGTCTAAAATTGCTTAAGTGATCGGTTATGGGTGGTTCTATCTTATCATTCATTTTCAAGATTTGATTTTGATGCTAGAATTGAACCTCATAAACATCTTTCAAATAATATATACTAGTACAAATTGCAAATTGGTTAGGTATTGTTGAACTTCAAACTTCTGCAAATACAAAATCTTGGTGCTTCTTGCACTTTAGGAGTGAAAGGCAATATATTTATAGTAGAATTACAACAATGACTTTGGTTTTTAAAATTACAACAATACAGTTCTTTACTAGTTTCAAGTCGATAACAAAAACATGTTACTTCATTGCATTCAATATTGTTTTGTACTATATCAAACCCATAAACAATAGAATTATAAGTAAAAATAACAGAATTGCATCAAATATAAATCAATCATCAATTATTGCAATACTGCAATATTAGAGAATATATATGGTTTCAATCATAATTAAAAATTGAAGATAAACACAAGTATTGAATAAATCAGAATTGATACAATATTGAACGATTAGACTACAATTTTGATATTGAAACAAGAGTGATTACAAGTATAATTACATTGTACTCAACTTCAATGTTGTTGCAATCAATTTACAAAAGCAGATATGAAGCAAATAAAATTAATGCAATACTGCATTACTATTGAAACAACTATTTTGTAGTAAAGCAAACATGAGTAATTGCAATATGGCAAATGCAGACCTGTTGCAATTGTTTTCATTTTCCTGATGTGGGAAGTAGCTTTCCCATCCCTATATTTTTGAATGAAGAATGAAGAATGGGGATAGGGATAGGGATGAGGAAGAGGGTGGTGGCGATGCTCTTAGAGCATCCCTACCAAGGGACTTCCCCATCCCTATCCCTATCCCAGTTCTTCATCAAAAAATATAGGGATGGGGAAGCCACTTCCCACCCATGCTTTCCCAAATCAATACTTTATATTAAATCTAGGCAAGTGAAGTCAACATGCACTTGTAAATATAGTAACAAGGGAAAAGTAACAGTCCAAGGCCAAGTCATCGGAGCACACATCATGCAACAACGGTAAATTCAAGAATAGGGTTTACCATTTCTCAATTCCCTATCCTCCATCCAATTTAGGGAATTGGGGATCCCAATTCCCCAAAATTTGGAGATACAGGATGCTGGTGGGAAGGTTCTTCCCTATCCGGATGAAAACCATCCGGTTTGGGGATAGGGAAGTTCCTGATGGGGATGCTCTTAGAGCAACCCCACCATTGAGTTCCCTATCTCTAAAAATTTAGGGAGAGGACCTCAACTAGAGATAGGGATAGGGAACCTTCACCACACCAGGCTTTTACAAGTTCTGTATCTCTAAATTTTACAGAACTCTCGAACAGTTGAGCTCCAGTTCTGTATCCGGAGCCTTGTTTGCAGGATTCGGCAGGTCTCATCCGTATCTGAGGTCTCAAAATAGGGAAAGGGATGCGGAAGACCTGGTGGGGATGCTCTTAGTCGTGGACACCCGGGGACGATCAAAGCAGGCGGGACCTTATCCTGTGTGGGAGGAAGCAGGAAGACAGGGAGAGCTCAGGGGAGCGTGGGGGTCGCAAAGGCACCTCGTGGCGTGGCCAACTTCTGCAACACCAAATCTCATCCTCAGGTTTCAATCAGTTGCACTTCTGTAGTCTACGCCGGCTCATTCCAATATGGTCATCAATTTGTAGGGAAGCTGCTGCTTATTCCCCCATGCCGCTACAAGGTTTTGGTTTCCCTCTCTTCGCCCAGCCAGCGACTGCAATTCACGCCCAGGCTGCTGCAGTGGCGCTTTCCSTGCCTCACTTGACATCGTGGTCTTCAAGGTTTGTGGTCTGCTCTTTCATATTTGTTTCCCTGGGGAAGGTGGTCGGTTTTGGTTTTGAGTTTTGCCTCTGGGATTTTGCGTGCGTGCTTCTGAATGACGCACTTGTCGACGATGGCAGTCACCGTTTTGGCAACTCTCCCGCATTTCTTTTTCTTCCCTGCGCTGGAGATGGGTAGGCACCATTCCTGGCTTTGGAGATTTTTCATTCGCATTTATCCACGATTTCTCGGGTGTACATGTTCCGCCCAATAGTTTAGAGCTCAGCTTCAGTATGGATCTTTCTTGTGTCACTTGTTGATGCAATGTGTTTGATTTCTGCTGGTTGGAGGCGCAGAGGACGATTGCGTAGGAATTTATGTCGAATTTGCATCTTGTTATTTCTGCAGGTAGACGAGCCCGAAGGAGAGGGAGAGGGAAAGGGAGAGGGAGAAATGTCGGCGTCCATGGTGCAGGCCAGTCACCTCGGGACCTCAGTTGGGGTCCAACCCTGCTTCTGCCGCAATGTGGAGGGCACGTCAAAGAGGCGTGCAAATGGTATGGCTTCATTCTCCGGCCTCACGAATGCCGCGAAGTGCATTCCTCTAGCTTCCTCCCTGGGAGGTTCTGCAGCAGCTCAGAGGGACGTCCTCCTCCGGTCAGCTTTTGGCAGCTCCTCTGTCACGTCGGGTGGTCGCAAGGCGGTTGTGTGCATGGCTGCTGAAGGTATGCTCTTTTATAAAATTATTGTTGGCTCAAAGACGAATCACAGTACTTCTGCAATTCATGGCCAATGATACAAGGTTTTGGCGCTATAGGCCCGCATGACCGGCTAAACCCCAGCAATCTCAACACTAACCAATGAGAGMTTAGGGTAATCCGTGTTCACCTGCAATTTTCAACATTGGTACTGTGGTTAGGCTTCTCTATGCCTGTTCGACAACTCAAGATGTTTAGTCCGTGCCTGCATGAGACAACTTCTGTGGTTCTGTGTTCTAGATCCCTGGGTCTTTTCAAAATTCATGTTGGGTGTATTTGCATAAGAAACTGYAGCAATCGCGAGCTAAGTTTAGGYCAGTGATGCTGCCATTCCTGGCACTGAATCAATCAGGTGGGTGAGAGACCTAGTCTGGTGCAATGTTGCTTTCTGAGCGTTGTCTCCAATATTTCTGCAGAGAAGAGGGAGTTTCCTCTTGAGGATTACCGGAACATTGGTATCATGGCTCACATCGATGCGGGAAAAACGACCACTACCGAGCGTATTCTCTTCTACACCGGAAGGAACTACAAGATTGGTGAAGTTCACGAAGGGACAGCTACAATGGACTGGATGGAACAGGTACGGCTTGGATGCTGTGCATCTRTAGCAAATATYTGATCATATTTTCGTCGCTTCTTTCTATTATATCATAGGCAGGGAGAACGCCATTCAGTATCGTGAAAATTCAGAGCATTTAGTGCATCTGTTCAATTTTCAGGAGCAAGAGCGAGGTATAACTATTACTTCGGCTGCCACCACTGCCAAGTGGAAAGACCACCGTATTAATATCATTGACACCCCTGGYCACGTGGACTTCACGTTGGAAGTGGAGCGAGCTCTCCGCGTGCTTGATGGCGCGATTTGCCTGTTCGACAGTGTGGCGGGAGTGGAGCCACAGTCTGAAACCGTTTGGCGTCAGGCGGATAAATATGGTGTCCCCCGTATCTGCTTCGTGAACAAGATGGATCGCCTGGGTGCGAATTTCTTTCGAACGCGGGACATGATTGTCAGCAATCTGGGAGCGAATCCCCTTGTCCTTCAGGTCCGTATTTCGGAGAAACTAAGGATCTTACAGACTCTAAAGCTCCCTCGAACGCACACTGCGTTGATGTTTTTAGAATGTGCTTCGCTGAGATGGGCTTATGGATTGAGAATTGTCTGATACTTACACTACAACGGGGTATACGCAGATTCCAATTGGATCCGAGGAACGCTTTGCAGGACTTGTGGACCTTGTGAGGATGAAAGCTGTTGTTTGGAACGGAGAGCAACTGGGAGCTTCTTTTGAGGATCAGGAGATCCCTGAGGACCTAGTTGAAGTCGCTAATGAATATAGGTTTGATTTGGGAACCTCAGACTTTTTTTATCTGTTTTATGGCTAGGTTACATACCTAGGTTATGCACAACGTATAGTGCTTCCTATTCTTCGAGTTGGCGAGTCTCTTCGCGGCCCTTGTGTGTTCTTGACTAATGTAGCGACTTTTATCGTTACAGGGCTCTTATGATTGAGACTATTGTGGATCAAGATGACGAAGCCATGGAAGCATATTTGGAAGGTGTGGAGCCTGATGAAGCAACGATCAACAGGCTGATCAGGAAGGGCACTATTGCTCTCGCTTTTGTCCCAGTTCTTTGTGGATCTGCCTTTAAGAACAAGGGTGTTCAACCCTTACTTGACGCGGTCATTGCATACCTTCCTTCTCCTCTTGATTTGCCACCAATGAAGGGTTGTGACTTTGAGAATCCTGACATTCCAGTGGACCGGAAGCCAAGTGATAGCGAACCCTTCTCTGGTCTGGCTTTTAAAATCATGAATGATTCTTTCGTGGGTTCCTTGACCTTCGTGCGTGTGTACTCTGGAACTCTGTCAGCCGGTACCTATGTCATGAACTCAAACAAGAACAGGAAGGAGAGAATTGGTCGCCTTCTGGAGATGCATGCCAACAGCCGAGAAGATGTGAAGACTGCGCGCACAGGAGATATCATCGCCCTTGCTGGTATGAACTTCCGACATTTCATTTTGCTGCACTCCGTAAAATTGTTTCTTGTCGTTTCTTATTTTTAAGACCGGTTATACCGATAATATCCTGGCACCTCCAACTTTGAATCATCTTTCTATTTTTTCGTTTTCATGAGTTTCGAAAGGTGTAGGACGGGGGCCACGCAATTTTCTCACATGTAGCACAACGTTTTCTAAATTTATGTTTTTTATATGTATGGCTTTGTAATTAGGTTTGACTCGGAGATTGATTGTCATGGGTTGTTTACTGCGAGTTGTTTTAATGTATGCCACGAGAATCTGGGCATGTACTCAGTTTCTGTGCTGCTCGTTATCTGCAGGACTGAAAGATACGATCACGGGAGAAACTCTCTGCGATCCTGAGAAGCCAGTCGTTCTGGAGCGCATGGACTTCCCTGATCCTGTGATTAAGGTTGCAATTGAGCCCAAGACCAAGGCAGATGTAGACAAGATGTCCATGGGGCTTATTAAACTAGCGCAGGAGGATCCATCATTCCATTTCTCAAGAGACGAGGAGACCAACCAAACCGTCATCGAGGGAATGGGAGAGTTGCACTTGGAGATTATTGTCGATCGCCTGAAGCGTGAATTTAAGGTATGAGTAACGCCGGACAAATATCAGTTTTGAACGAGAGTGGATGGGAGTCTGTTTGTGTGATTCGCATGATTGTCACTAAGAAGCTGGTTTTGCTTATTACAAGTACTTGGGAGGYTCGTCAGTCCTGTGTATTGCAATTACAAGCTATTGTATGTTTGCAGGTAGAGGCAAACGTGGGTGCACCCCAGGTTAACTACAGAGAGAGTATCTCGAAACCTGCCACTGTTAAATATACGCACAAGAAGCAGTCTGGAGGTCAAGGCCAGTTTGCTGAGATTGAAGTTCGTTTTGAGCCATTGGAGGCGGGATGTGGATATGAATTCAAGAGTGAAATTAAGGGTGGATCTGTCCCGCGGGAGTACGTGCCTGGTGTCGTGAAGGGGTTGGAGGAATGTATGAGCAATGGGGTCCTAGCAGGCTATCCAGTGGTGGACGTTCGCGCCGTGTTGCTGGATGGGTCATACCACGAAGTTGATTCCAGTGTGCTGGCCTTCCAGCTGGCCGCCAGGGGTGCTTTCAGAGAGGGTATTTCCAAGGCTGGTCCCAAGTTGCTGGAACCGATCATGAAGGTGGGTTCTCTCAGAATTCCCGCGAACATGTGTGTAGTTGGGCGARACAGTTGAAGTAGCAGTCCTGCGGCTGGTGCAGGGCAGTCTGTTGATTGCTCAGGTCTTTTTCTGCATTACGAGTCCTGTATTTGGAAGACTAGGTTGTCAATTGAAGCTGAGTATTTAGTATATTTTGGTGGATGCAGGTGGAGGTGGTGACTCCAGAAGATCACATGGGTGATGTCATTGGTGATCTCAACTCCCGACGTGGGCAGATCAACACTTTTGGTGACAAGCCTGGAGGCATGAAGGTGGTGGACGCTCTTGTGCCGCTGTCTGAGATGTTCCAATACGTTAGCAATTTGCGGGGTATGACTAAGGGCAGGGCCCAATACACCATGCAGCTCGCAAAGTTTGATGTTGTTCCCCTGCATATTCAGAACCAGATCGCAGCCAAGAACTCCACTGTGTCCGCCTAGACTGTGAAACCATTTGAGCTTGTCTAGTTTCACTTAAACTGGTAAATTGTTGTCATGTCCACCAAGTAACACTTAGTTACCATTCCTTACACTCTGAAAACTACGGAGTTGGTGCTTTGGTAGACATTTTGTAGAATAGATATTGATTTCCTATTAGAAGCTTCTTCTCAATTWATGGAAAGATTTTATATTGAACCGCCTATGGCGCAGCACCGACTTGCCTGGCTGTCATGAAACACGACAAGGATTGTGTCGCTACATTCCTTGTTATTTGGGAGGATGTTGTTTAACTGCAGTGTTCACGTGCCAATGTTGTTTGGATTATCAAATTTGATACATATCGCACAAAAAATGATTTCATAATGATAGATTTTATCTCTAGCGCTACTTATTGTAAAATGCTGTTAGCTTGAATTTAGAGTCGTTGTTTTTGTTATCACGTTCTCATCGCTGCTATTACAGACATCAGGAAAATGAAAACGATTGCAACAGGTCTGCATTTGCCATATTGCAATTATGCCTGTTTGCCTTGTTGCAAAACAGTTGTTTTAATAGTAATGCAGTTTTGCATTAATTTCACTTGCTTCATATCTGCTTTTGTACATTGATTGCAACAACACTGAAGTTGAGTACAATTTAATTATACTTGTAATCACTCTTGTTTCAATATCAAAATTGTAGTCTAATCGTTGAGTATTGTATTAATTGTGATTTATTCAATACTTGTGTTTATCTTTAATTTTGAATTATGATTGAAACCATATATATATACCATAATGTTGCAATACTCCAACAGTTGTTCATTCATTTATATTTGATGCAATTCTATTATTTTTACTTATATTTCTATTGTTTATGGGTTTGATATAATACAAAATAATATTGAATGCAATGAAGTAACATGTTTTTGTTACCGACTTGAAACTAGTAAAGAAGTGTATTGTTCTAATTTTTAAAAATCAAAGTCACTATTGTAATTGTATTATCAATATATTGCCTTTCACCCCTAAAATGCTAGAGGCACCAAAATTTTGTGTTTGCCAAACTTTGAAGTTGAACAATACCTAATCAAGCTGCTGTTTGTACTAGTATATTTTCTTCAAAAGTTGTTTATGAGGTTCAAATCCAACATCAAAATCAAATTTTGAAAATAAATGATAGTTATTTTTTTATTGTAGATTTGTACAATGGTACCCAGTCCAATCTTCACTTTCCTTAGTTTTGAGGGCTCTTGGAAATGAGCCTCAGATACACTAGATCTTGGAGAATAAAATATAGTGCAAAATTCATTTAAAAAAATTGTACACTACATTTTGAAAAACCTTCAATTGATTGGAGTTGTGCATGTGAGGTCGTTTAACCTCAATTTTTTTAGCACAACCTTTATTTAATTCACTTGTGAAAAGAGGATTAAAAGACTTCACATCACTTCTAGAGTTTTAGCACCTTCATGATCAAATACTATGATTTTCCAATTCATAAGTAATATTATTGTGCTTCATTTTCATAAGCAATCCCTAACATGTCTACATTCACTACAAGAGAAAGAAGGCCATATTCATTAAAATGAGAAAAATTGGTGATAATGAGACCTTAAGTCACTTTCACTCAAAGATAAATTGTTGAGGCAAAGATAAATATAGGCAAACCTATGACTCAAATACCAAGAGAATAAAAATTAGAATACAAACCATGTCAAGTTTTGTGCTAAAATTTGCAAAGATTTAGATCAATGAAAGATAAATACACAGAAGACATGAGAGCATTAGAAAATGGACTTCCGCATGAGAGGCCAAAAAGTATGTCACTTCTTTAAAAGCAGTTCACTTCACAGTGAGATACATGAATCTCTTCCATAACCCATGTACAATTTAAACAATCTACCACAATCAATTGTATGTATACTTTGTTTCAAGAATTAAAAATGGAACAAATGGAAACAAATATTCTACTGATTGGAATATCTGTATAGTTACTTTTAATATAGTAATGTATTATTGTGAAAATGATGATACTATGCGTATGAGGCATTGTACTTGGATAAAAATTGTTTTTCTGTATGTGAATGACTATTCTATTAACAATAAAAAAATTGTTTACGAAGTTCATGGGTCTATGAACGGAAATCACTAAGCTAATCCCCGCTTTTTTTCTTCGCTGCCTCCTCTACTTTCAACTTGGCCAAGCCTCTAAATATCCTCGTGCCGAGAAGGCCTTGACTACACGCTCCCACTAAGGAGAGCACCGCCCATCCCCATGTTCAGTTTCTCACTGAAATCTGTACGTCACTTTCGCTTGCTTCGCAGAATGTCGGAGATTGAAAGCGATTTAGAATTTTGACAAGGCGGCCTTGGTAGCAATCTATTGACAATGCTTATGTACGAAACTGCAGTTGCAGTTGATTTCGAGTCGCTTGACCGTCGACAAATTGGAAAACTGGTGCGTTGGAAAAATGGAGCATCCAGCAGCGAAGATGCACCTCAGCCTCATCGTTTTGGAATTCACATACCCCAGATCTAAGCTGCGTAATTTCAGACCACCTGTACATGCACCCAATGCGGTCACTCTATTATCATCTCTTCCTACGGACTTCACGTGCAGGTCGTGAATCCCAAGAAGATGCTCCTCAGGTGTGGCCATCGTTGAAACTCCATTCTCACGACGAAGATCCTTAGAGTCTCCTCCCACATCCCCGTACAATTTTCTATGCTAAATACTCTCGGTTCGCGGAGTTGGTGACTGGGATCGAAGTCGACTTGGCATAGATGCTGTCCTCTTCAAGGACGAAGGCGAGCAAATAGAGGTCCTGATTGGTCTCCGACTTGGCGCACTGTCCACCACACCTTCTTTGACATTTTCCTTCGAAAAGTCAACGGTAGCCGAAGCCGCATCCGTGGCGGTGCACATCACGTAAGGTCTTGAATATGCGAACGGGAAGCAACTTCCTCAGAGCCGGACCTCCTCGACATCATTGCGTCCGATCCAGACAACAAGATCCTCGTCAATAGCTCACTTCGCCTGAGCAAGTGCATGATAGATCCCCTCACCTGAATCAACATCAAAAAATCATACCGCCTTCCCATTATCCTTGACCCAAGGATACCCAGCAAGTGAACAAGAGAACACAAAAGTGCAATAACACATTCCATTGTAAACCTCCAAAATAAAGAGACAAAGTTCAAATCAAAGATCAAAGCTTATGTATTACAAAATAATGATATATATACAATTATTCAAATTTACAAGATATTGTACAACAAGATCACTATTTGAATGTAAAAAAAAATGAATCTACTTCGTACAGCTATCAGACTCGATCACTAATTTTAATCCGGGCAATACGTAACGATTCCCGAAGTTCCTTGAGGACTCCTTGAATCCATCCAATAGAATATCCGCTCGGTGTGATGAAGTCTTTACCGGCAATTCGCCTATCCAATTTGCCTCTACAAACTCTCGTAGGCGACCTGGCTAACATCCCTTGTGGAGTCGTTTCATCCACATGGCGAGACGTCCCATTAGGAATTTGTTCCCACGTTCATAGTGGTTCCAACCCCTTAGGAATATTGCATTCCCGTGCTCATTGAGAACACTCTTTTGCGGAGAGTCATCAATGAGAAGAGTGTTATCTTTGCTGAAAGACGAGTTCTCATCAGAATCAAAGAAGTGGTCTCCAAGCACTTTGAGGAATAGAGGCTTGAAAGAATTATCATCCCAGGATGAGAAACTTTTCGGTGACAACTCGACCTTCTTGCACTTCTCTTGTCCTAGGATGTCAAAGGGCGGCCTAGAATGTTGGAAAAGGAATCTAGAGATGGGTTCTACCGTTTTCTTCAACATTGAGCTTCACACTACGATGCGGCTAGAGACCTTCGAGACCTCGTCTAAGAAGTCTCGCAAATGGGGATAAACGTAGACCCCCTTTGACCCAATTATGGTAGGCACCCTATCGGAAAATACATTCTTGTCGACGCGGTGCACCTTCTCTTTCTGAATGGAGGACTTATGCACGCACTCACACAACACTTTGTTCAAATCAAACACGAGATTCAACCACTTCTGCCACGGTTGGGCGACTAACGAGGACACACTCCGCAGCACTCTCTTTTTTCCACTCCTTGACACTACATGATCAAAGAAAAACACGCGAGAACTGTGGTTACCTAATGAAATGCAGAACCGGGAGAACCACATAATGCTGAAAAAGATTAAATTCCACTAAGCAATTGTAGAACCCAGTTCCACATGACTTTGCAAATCAGATTTATCCTCGGCTTGAGGACCAATCATACCAGCTTCAGTCCCCTATACTGTCACACCAGGACATGTGATTTCTCCAGCGCCGTCCCTTAACACCTTGTTACAACATAAAATTTTGATTTTTCTAAATTACCTAGAATTTGGAATGGAAACCAGTCAGTTGGAATCCGGATTCAGTTAAGGAATGGAGGGAAAATGGAATTTAATAGTAACATAAAAGTAGCGGATCATTTGGCAGAAATCCAATCTGAAGTATCCAGGAACGGAAACCATTGTAAACCCAGATTAGGGTTGGACTCACTACAAGAAAACCCTGTTTTTTCTGATGTCTGCCCCTTGACGTCTCGCATCCCAGGAGGCATCATCCGTCCGAACAGACATTCAGATGCTACGCAAGCGGACATAGCGAAAATGTAGATTTTTCAAGGATGCGCTCGAGCACATAGCTGAAATTTTGTTCAGACGTATGAGTGCTATCTCAAACAGGGATGTCTTTGGAAACATCACTTGCGACAAAACGATGTTCAGAAAAATGTCTTGGACGGACGTCTTCACCACGTTAGCATCCTTGGTCAATTTCATCTAAAGATAACTAACAGAGATTTACAGCGGGTAGTGGTTAAATGACTGCCCGGCGTGAGAGAAAAGGGGACGGGTAGGGTTTGGCCCTGGAAATGCTGACATGGCATCTGACATGGCAAGATGTCGTGGAAATTATTTGAGGTGGACATTGGAAGCTAATGTGGCGTGCCTTGTCAGCATTTTGGGTCCATTGAAGTCACATTCACTGATATCCGGCTAGACGTCAACACAGACGTCCAAACGTTCTACGGGACATTGTTTTCCAGCACACTATTGTCTGGTTTCCTGCGACTACGGTTTCATAGTGCATGCTGCCCATTGCATTCTCTGCAATATCAAAGTGGAGAACCTAACGTCTGAAAAAAGAGGGAAACATGTCTGCAACGATGTCCACCTGGATAGGACATGACCTCTATTTTGGAGAATGCAGCGTGCTACAACAAGAGCAAGGGCTTCCATATAAGGCCTACACGAACTGACGAGGATCAAGAAGTATTGTATTTGCACGTCTGTAGCTCGGATTTCATGGGCCTTAATCTCGATTACATATAGCACAGTGCATGCATATGTTCAACAAAACATGAAACACAGTTGTGTACTAAATGTATGTAGGGAATTTCCATAACGTTGTGATTCTTTGGGTACAGGAAGATGCAATGAACTGCACGTTTCTATGAAGTGGGTGTTCATTTCTTGAGCACACCCAAAGCATTCTATGAAAACATGCCAAAAAATCCTTGGCTCTGCACAACAATGTCCACACACATGACGTCAACGACTCCCGGTTAGTGTCAAAAATCACTATTTCTATCACCAAATGGACGTCAAGAAATTACAGATTCTTCATAGTTGACACTAACGTGGACATCGCAGTGCATGCATTAGACGTCTCTAGTGACGTATTGTAGGTGTAATCTAGTTATAAGTACCTTTACTGCACTGAATGCTGTAAATTGACACAGAATATCGTCACATGAGACTCTAGTATGTTATTGCAAGTTTGGTTTATCTGGTTCAAAGATGTTGATCAGTTCTCTCATTTTTTCCACTATTTTTCACTTCGATTCAAAGATGTTGATCTTGTAATAATCCGGATTGGATTCCGGATTGTTACCTTTCTGGTTTCCGGGCTTCCGGCAGGGTTGTCATACCGAACGGGTTGGAGTGATTGGACGGGACGGACGGACGGGCAAAACCGACTGGACGGACAGACGGTCCGAAGTCCAAACAAACCGGATGCGGACCCGTCTGCGCCCTAACTTCCAGACGTCCGTGCCCTGACTGGACGGGCAAAACCTCTATCGGACGGACCGGATGGATAGGCGAACTGGACGGACGTCCGGTATGACAACCCTGGTTTCTGGTTACGTCGTTTCTCACACTTCGGTTTGTGTTACCTTTGTTTTATCCTCAAGGGCAAATGCATACTACGGTGGACCAAAAGCGGCGAGCTGTACACTCCACAAAGTCCACTCCCCGTTTGGTGAGGTGGCTGATTGGCCCGTTGGCGCCTCTTTTTGGCCGTCGATCTTCGCTCCCCCCGATCGGACGACTTAGGGTTTGGTCACCACCGTCGCCGTCACTGGTGCATCGTGCTTGAGTGAGAAGCTTTTTTTGAGATGTTCGGCTCGCACGTGCTGGGAATGATTGTGCATTGCATGTTACGATAGAGGTTGCCTTTTGTACAGAAGCTTTGGGACATGGCAGAATCGGAAGTGGCGGAGCAGTGTAAGGTGAAGCTTGAATCAACGCAGGTGGTCCGTAGTCGAACTGGTTTCAGTACCGCAGTGTACGCTGAGGCTCCGGAGTTGTTTCCCTTGACAAATTTGAGGTCATACAATCGGAGTGACTTTGCCTCAAAGTATGGCTTGAGCGTCGAAGGTCCAAACCCTAAGTCGCTCACTGTAGGTGACGTTAGTGAGGCAGAGATGGAGGGATTTTTTGGACCTACTATCAACAAGAATGGGCACCGTTACATGTGCGTGAATGACGAGGAGGTCATTGCACAAATTGAGCGCATGTTGATGGTCGTGCACCAAAAGAGCGGCGTCTTGTCCAATCGGTTGATCACGAAGGGGATGGCTCAAGGTTTTTACTTAGAGAAGAAGAAGCACAAGAAAGTGAATTGGGCGGCTTATGCCGAATGGACCAATTCTGAGCAGCGTAGGAGGCGCACGAAACTGAGGAAACAAGGGCGTGCTATTGAAGACGCTACTGAAATGTAACTTCAGTTTATAATCCATAGGTTTCATTTTTTGTCCATAGCTTTGGTTTGGGGTCCAGAGTCTGTACTTTTTGTCCATACGCGTATACTGTAGTCCATATGCTTCATTCTTTGTCCACATGTTGAAATCTATTGTCCACAGGGTGAAAATCTTGGTCCATTAAGTCCATTATACTAATGGGTTTCCAATTTTCATGTGAGCAGTTGGACGACTGCATACAGTTGTGGACACTCAATAAGATGAATTGTTGGAGCCTAATGGACAACTGCCAGAAGCAGGAGCTCCTGTCCCAAGTATCACAAATTGTGTGCTCCAAGCCGCTTCTCAGCCTAATAGCAACACCGGAGGTGATCACAACTTGGATGTTGGACCGTMAGTCTCGTCACCTCCACCACCAGCATTTGGTGAAGAGAAGGTTTGTTCACCACCACCATCTGGTGAAGAGAAGGTTTCGGACAAGCAGAGCCCTAAATTGGATTCTGGCTTGGAGGAGCCCAGGTGCAAGTTCCCCCGAAAACAAAAGGAGAGGGCAATCTCTCCACCTGCGACATCTCCAAAGAAGAAGCCCCAAGCTGCCACTAGAGTAGATCCGAAGGATGTTTCAATGCAGGAAAACAGCCAGGACGGGGAAGAAGATTCTAGCAAGGGGGATCACGAAGATGAAGAGAATGGCGGACCTGATGGCAAGGCTGATACCAAGAGCGACGAAGAAAATGAAGAGGATGCTGCTTTCCAAGATTGGCCACCCGCAGGCTCAATTTAGAAGAAATTCAGTGGACTAAAGAAAAGAAAAACAGGCAGCAAAGAGAAGAAAGGGAAAAATCTCGTGAAGCGTCCAAAGGTCCCTGTTTCTGAACGTAAGTCCACTGCAAGAAGTACCCGAGCTGCAGCACAAAAGCCATCATGAAGGTGACTGTTCTTCACAGGGTTTGTGCTTTTCGATGGGCCTTTATTTTGCATGAAGGCACTTTAGTAGACTAGGCATAAATTTTGTTCCATTTTTGGATTCCACTGCAAGACAATGGCAGTTATAAATGATGACCCTAGTGGATGGGTAAATCTTCGGTAGTTGTGTATAAGGGTACTTATTTTATAGAATATAGTTTTGGTGCATTTCATGAAGAAATTGAGTGACAAGCTGTATATCTTCAATGCTTTGAATTCTCAGCACTAGAATTTCCGGTTGAAGGTATTTCTGTGGTGGTCTAGGCCTATGTTTGTGTTTGACAGTTCAAGTAGGTAGTTCTCATTTACAGTGTTTTGAAATTCACAATTGGCAAGGACGCACTTATAGGGTGGGAGTGTCAATCTAGCTTTTGAAAAAAATGAACTCGTAGAGTCCATAGAAGCACACAATGCGAGCGTAATTCTTGAGTTCATGGTCGGTTTGCATTTGAGTATTCTTTCGATTATGCACATGCTAACTTGCCCGTGGTCATCATCTGAATGCAAGTGAATTAAACGCAGTGGGATGTGGTTCTTGTGGGCTTTTTACTTCTCGAACTGTGCTTGCAGCTTCAGGGATTCTCGTGTGTAGCATTCCTTTTGCTGGTGTGTTTGCATTGCTTGTGGTCATGTGCTTGTTGCTTTGAGTCATGTGCTTGTAGCTTTGAGTCATGTGCTTGTAGCCGTGTTGAGTCCATTCAAGTTTTGATCGCAACATTGCTTGGAATCAATGTAGGGTCCAAATTTGTTTGATGCAGCGCTTTTGTGTTGACTTGTCATTGGTGATCACCTGAATGCAATTGAATTCAACACAGTGCAATCTGATTCTTTAGGGCTTGGAGCTTCTCCAAGTGTGCTTGAACCTTCTGCAATGCTTGTCATCACCCGGCTTCTGGTCATGTGCATCTGCCTTTTGTTGTGCGCTTTTGGCTTCAGTGCTCAGTTGATTGAAGTTACGCGTCCATAGAAAGCTTGGAATCAATCCCTGTTTCCAAATTATTGAAGAGGGATCATTTTGCGATGCCTTGGAGATTTGGATGAGTAATGAGCATTTGGTTTATGTAATTTTACATTTTTTTGAACACGTAATTCCCCTCTGATTTGGCTAGGGGCATTTGGTTCCTATATATTTTGGGGGTACACATGAATGGGAAATTATTTGTGTACGGGCATTTCATTCCTTTATATATTTTATTTATAAAAAAAATTCGCGCTCAACCCTTTGATTGTTGAAGTTGGAATGTACATCCCAACTTCAACCCAAAAAAATATAGAGTTGGTGAATTGTTCAATTTTGGCTATATACATCCCAACTTCGCCCCCAAAAAATATAGAGTTGGTTAATTGTTCAATTTTGGCTATACATCCCAACTTTAACCCAAAAAAATATAGAGTTGGTGAATTGTTGAAGTTGGGATATACATCCCAACTTCAACCTATTTGTAACCATAGAAATTCACAAACGTACTAAGTTACAAATTTTTAAATGAATTTCTAATGTGATTTTTTCTCCCAGATCTAGTGTATTTGAGACTCATTTCCAAGAGCCCTCAACACTATATAAAAAATGAAGATTACAATGGATACCCTTGCATAAAATCTTGAATAGAGAAATCTTAATCGATCATTTTCAAAATCAGATTTCTGATGCTAAAATTACACTTCAAAAAGAATGATGTCAAAAATATAAACTACTAAAAATAATAAGTTTGTTCGGTTTTACTTAACTTCAAAGTAAATTCAAGACAACAGAATGTGGGGCCTTGGGCATTTACGGGTTTTAGCGCAATATGTCAATTTTAATTGCTCACATTTGGGGTTGCAACAAGCTTGCTTGGATGAACACTGAGGTATGGATGAACACTGAGGTATTTGGCGTCATGGCCACTGTAAAATAAAATTTTGGGTGGAACTAACATGAGAGCTATCAATCCTTAATTTTGGAAGAGCATCCCAACTTTGGGGCTTCATTTTACATCACAGCTGTCGGTCCTTTATTTCTGAAACAGCATTCAACTTGGGGGCTTCATTAAACCCTGAACCTCAACTGCACAGCTTGCACTGCACGTTCCATTTAAAGCATTCACAGTATTCACAGTAGGGAAGACATCAGTCCCTGGACAGTCACTGATCAGAACCCGGGATGGTCACTCTTGCTTGATCGAAAATCACATAAGCTTAATTAGACCCAATTACCCAAATAGCTTTGGTCATTCACTTCTACTTCATTCACGAAGTTGATAGGGGTGGATGGGCCCAAAAATTAAATTGAACTCAATTTTAGAATAGTAAATATCCAAATATACATCTGATTAATTCTGTAACMGCCTATCTTTATAAAGTGATGAAGGATCCAATGGCAAGGATGTATACAAGTAAATTCCAAGTATAAGAAATTTAATTAGTCTCCGTTTAAAAATTGAATGTATAATACTGAAATTGAGAGGCCCAAATTGTGCTCTTCAGAATTTGCCATAACAATTGGTCTCCAAAACCAATACTAAGTCAAGGCAGTTGATATAGATTAATGAAACATCTCTATATTTCACCCACCTAATATAAGTAGAATTCATTGTGCTTCCTTGTATGACTACCAAATGAAATTTTTGTTCTGAAAATTTCATATTGAAGTACCTTCTTGTAAAAAATAGGTGTTCATGAACTATTGACTTGGTAGACCATATTGGTGAATTCATTATAAAATCCGGCAAAGGGAGTAGATCCACAAAAATTCTACAAACATTGAGAGTTAGTGAGGGCCAATAAATCTTGGTGTAGATACAAGTACTTACCAAAATTTAGCCATAAAGGCAACCCCTCTCCCTTGCTAGACGGCCTTAATGCGGTCCCAGTCTGACGCTACCACATCATACTCCATTTCAGCCAGTGACATAAACACTCTCCAAAGCCATCTTTGGAGCTTGCCCTTAGTTCGTGGCCACGACGTCAAGTACTGGGAGTCCATATATGTCCATAACTTTTCTCAGGAATGTCTATAATCTTTGTCACGCCCTTGAAAAGTCCATAACTTGCACTTCCTATGCCAGACATTCGCATTGAAACAACAAAAAAGAAATTGCCCATCCGCGCCCTTATAACTTATACTACAAGGCAAATGCGGTGGGTCACCCTAAACACCAAACCCTAATCCATCCCAACGCATCCAAGAATTGAACTTGGATTGTAGCCGTCATCTGCAGCGCTTCCCCCCCCAAACAAGTCATCGTAAATTGCATCAAACAAGTGTATATTACAAGAATGTAGGATCACATACCTGGGCCATCCAAATTTAAACAGTTAACATTAATCAACCTCCAACAACGAAATCACAGACATGATGCCCTGCCTAGTAGCATCAGACAGGGAGTATATCATATCATTCCCACTAACACGATGGTCCTTGGGTGGCATTAAGAACTTCACAGCCCGCACCAAATGTGCATGCATGAACACTAGCTCAGAGTTCTTAACAAGTACATACGAATCATCAGACCTTCCATACTTCTAGTAGTAGTATCCACAGACCACTTCATCGTCAACATCAAATTTTGTACCCCATTTACATGTAAAAGCCTTCTTCACAACATTGACAGGCCTCGTAGCATAAATAAGCCAAAAGTCTGCGTTCTCAGAATTACCGCTAGCTGCATTCACAGCAAAGTTGTTACCCACATCCAAAGTCTGTGCAAGAAGGTCTCCTTCCACCCCATAGCTCCAAAGTCCATCCCCATCAGATAACATCTAATTCCTCACGAATTGAGTGTTCTGGGGCTGTAGAATCTTCATCGTCCATACACCAGTCCACCTCTGGTTTCGGCAACTGTCCCAACTGTTATCAATACAAAATTCGCAGAAGCACGCCAACTCCTTCACCATGAGCGATGCAAGGTTATTGACATTAGTAGCCATTACAGAGTGTAATTTTCGGGTACCTGGAAGGGAATCACAAACATRCATACTATTCCTCAGTGGTTGAACATCACATTCTAGCACATGCTAGAAGAAGCGCTTCATTGGCTTCTTGCTACCACCGTAGTTGGTCTCAACCCTCTGGGATAGGTTTACTTTCAAGAAATTCACAACATCAGCTGCGCACTGCAATTGTGTAGCAGTTGGCCCCTTCAACTGTTCCCTACGAATGAACGACTTCACCACAGCACCAGCACCGTCATGTGGGCCCTTTCCATGGCYTGTTCCAAAGAAACTCCAAAGCATGCTAYATCCACCAGTCRTATTAGGATATCGACTCACAAAATACAAGGGCCTAGACGATTTGAATTGTGCYGCACAACCGTCACTCCAGACCCAGTGTTGCTTGGGCTTGAMCCCATTGCTGGTCATATGATCCCAATGCAAACCGAAGCAGTACTGTACAAACTCAGAATCGTGTTGTTTATCATCTGAAATATAAAAGKGGTATTCGGTCAAAATCCAYGTATCCTYGTCAAGTGGATTAYGGTTAGGRTTATGACRAAATGTGATGTGAACAAGAATGCTTATCTGGTAAGAATGCCAGTGCATACTCTGGACCTCATTCTGAATTTCAAATTTGTAATTCTYTGCAAAGTCCACGATAGACACAACAATATCTTTGGGAAAAGACTTGATAGCATGTTTGAATTCTTTGTCTTGCCACCTAGCGACAAAATTATGCATTACAAATGCCTTTAGCTTAGGCTTCAAATACTGTAGCAACTGATCGGAGGTGGTTTTTTTATAGACCAGGTTCACCTTACTGAGGACCTTACCAGATCTGGATTGAGTCTCCTACTTTGCAAACCTTCTCCATTCAACCAACCGCCCATCCGAGCCATCTAATTCATCTGCACAGAAAGGTAACTTGTCAACCCCGCACTTATCACACTCACCGTATAGACACCTCACGTCGTGCCACTCGTCCAACTCTCCTTTTGCACATACGATGGCCTCCCAAAGCTGCGTGAGTCCCTCGTACTGCATGCATGAATGTTCACAACGCACCCCCGGGCAGTGTCTGCAAGTATGATCTTTGGGGAGCAGGGATCGCATCAAATTCAGCGCAAGTTGCAGCTCGTTACATTCAACGTGATATATGCAACAACAAGTTTGTCTTTCTCAAAGTTGCCTGACAAAAAAAGGCTTCATAGCATCGAACGCCCTTTGTGCCACTGAAACATCAGGGTGGGAGGTCTGGAAACGAATGAAAAATTGAACCTGTCATTGTCCAACGAAGCAACTGTCACGTATGAGAGGAACTGATCCAACAAGGTAATGGACTTGCATAGTAATTCAGTGGACTTCAATGAGCCTAAAGTGGACTACCAGGTCCATTCCATGTACACAAAATTCTTTCACTTCCCTCCCTGTCCACAAAGTCCATAAGTGTCACATATAAGAATGGATTACACACTTGCATAGTACTTGGATGTACTTCAACAAGCCTACAGTGCACTGCTAGGTCCATTCCCTATCCACAAAATTCCTTGACTTCCCTCTCTGTCCACAAAGTCTACTAGTGAAAAAGTACAATGGACTGCCAGGTCCATTCCCTTTCCACAAAATTCCTTGATTTCCCTCTCTGTCCACAAAGTCCACTAGCAAGAATGCAGTGGATTGCCAAAATTCCTCAACTTCCCTCCTTATCCACAAAGTCCACTAGCAAGAAAGCACAATGGACTGCCAGGTCCATTCCTTTTCAACAAAATTCCTCGACTTCTCTCATTGTCCACAAAGTCTACTAGCACAAAAGCACAGGATTGGATTTCTTACCATCGAAGTTGCATTCAGTCCATCACAGTATTACTGAAGCGCTTGTTGGGCAACTATGCAAGTGAAGGACTTTAGTAAACTTGCATTGCCCGCCCAATGGACTGCCAATGAACTACATGGACGTACAACACCCGAGCTTAACCCTATCAATAACCTTAGAGCTCCAAGTAATTTCCAATTTGGTTGTGGACTTCAAGTAGCTCATATCATACCTGTGTTTCTTGCAAGTAGTGGGTCGGCTTCTCGTCGAAAACTCCTGGAGCCAGCCGTTTGCGTGTAACATCTTTCTTGTTCAGGTTCACTCGACTTTCACAAACCCACCAGGTGATAATGACGGTGCGCTCCTCCTCTTTCAGCCCATCTGTTCATTTCCTTCTCACGGTCAAACTGAACAAGAAATGACCAGTCGCACTAAGCACACCTCGGCAGTTGATGGCCATGTGGACATTGTGGTGATGAACCCCTACAGCCAACGCAACTTGCCTAACTGAAGATTCAGTCTGGCAACTAACCGTTGCATCAAGGATTGCATGTTTGGCAGCCAGCTTTGCCGCACTATTAGCTCTCTTCACCGTATCTAACTGTGAGGAAACCCCAGCAATCACTTCCTTATAAGCCAGAGCAACCCTAGAGGGCAAAATGTGGTCGGGCAGATCTTCTACCACTCGCTTATGATCTAATGCCTTCTTCAGCACAATCTTCCTTGACAAGGGCCCAGGACACGCAGTTAAGTGAGCCCTAATA
>VACF01002441.1:0-123401 GCA_006891605.1 Pleurozium schreberi | reverse complement strand
ATTTTGTTGGAAAAGTTGCGCATACTAATCTAAATTATGGGGTTAAATTTTCTGATCTATCCAAGATGATATAAGTGACTGAGAAGCATTTTAGTGGAAGTAGGTTTAGCCATAGATGTGATTTTTGGCTACTTTTTTCACTGTTTTTTGACATTTCAAATCCATTTTGCAAACACAATGAGTCATTTTTATGATATTTTTTTCTACCAAACTCTAAATATTCTGGTTTTGAATCACTTTGTAGCTTAACCCCTCAACGCCCAAGGGGCCCAAAAGTGGCCTCACCCAGTCTGGCAGTCCACTTTGAAGCACTCTAACTTTTGCATCCAACGTCTGATTTCAATAAAAACTTGTTGGAAAAGTTGCGCATACTAGTCTAGTTTTTATGGTAAAATTTTCAGATCAATCCAAGACGTATTGAGTTTGTAAAAGTCATTCAAAGTTCTCAGGTTCAATTTAGGTTCAGCACACTGCATTGTAATCGCTTCAACTTCGGGGGACTGTATCTTTTTCATCAAATGTTTGTTTTCAATAAAGTTTGTTGTGTTTTGTTTCCATAAAGGTCTAGTTATTGTGGTAAAATTTTCATGCCAATCCAAGTTCTTCTGAATTTTTGGGAGCAATTCAAAGTTCAAAATCCAGAAATTTTTGCATTTTACTGAACTTCAGCGACTCATAACTTGTTTGTATATGCTCTTTTTTCAAAAAAAAAAATTTGGAAAAGTTGAGCTTACTAATCTAGTTTGTGTGGTTCAAATTTCGTATCCATCTAGGACGTTATGAGTGATTTTCGGCTACTTTTTTCATTGTGTTTTGACATTTCAAATCCATTTCGCACACAATGAGTCATTTTTATAATATTTTTTTTCACCAAAGTGTTTATATTTTGGTTTTGAATCACTTTGTAGTTTAAAGTTTTTTCATTTGAGTCGATTTAGAAATCAAATCTCACCTCCAAATGTGTTTTTGAGAAGATTTCAGCACCTTTTTCAACATTAAAACATTATAATCTTTCGATCTATACGGTCAAATGATCCCAAATTTGGTCCAAAACATCTACAACATGCACACTACAATATTGTATGGTTGAGATCTTCATAACTGACTGAAAGGAGGATTTTTTAACGCTTGCAAAGGGAGGATGCTGTCAAGCATGGTTGGACCTTGGGCGTTGAGGGGTTAATGATTTTTCATTTGAATCGGTTTAGACCTTGAATTTCATCTCCAAATGTGTTTTTAAGAAAATTTCAGCACCTTTTCTCATCACTAAAACATTATAATCTTTCAATCTATACGATAAAATGACCCCAAATTTGTTCCACACCATCTACAACATGCCCACTACAATATTGTACGGTTGAGATCTTCATAAGTGACTGAAAGTGATAGTTTTAACACTTGCAAAGTGAGGATGCTTTTAAGCACGGTTGGACCTCAGGCAATGATGGATTAACCCCTTTGAGATGTTGAAAGCCTAGTTGAAGTGCTGTTTTTTGTATTCCATGATTTAACCCCTAAAGGACCAATATGCGTTTTTTGGCAACATAGAAATTTTGGGTAGGTACGTGTGACTGGAGGTTTGCATATTTTAGGCTGAAATTTTAATATAATGTGGGGATGAGGAATATCTTTCATATGCACAAATTTCATGACATTCAGAAATATGAGTCGAAAGTTATTGCATAATATGTTGTTTGTTTATCAACTTGGGTAGTCCGGGCAGATCTGAAAAAATCACTTTTTTAAGAAATAAAAATTTGAAACTTGTTCTTCACATTTACATGTACTCAAAAAGATTTGAATCATTTCATTTCAATAGTTGAGATGAAAGTTATGAGGCTTTTCACTTTGCAGGCAGTTATGGAATCCTTACACCAAAAAAAACTTTGAAGTCCTTTATTTTACTGAAATTTCAATATTGTTGAAAAAAAATAATGCTATTGGATGTAGATTGTTTATTACAACAATTCAACCATTTGGATAGGAGTTTTTGAATTTTATAACTAATTTATTAGGGGTTAAGGTCCTTTAGCTATTGTATTAGCACATGTAAGAAGGATATTGTGGGCATAGTTGTGAAGAGGATGTCAAAATAATTTTTGAAAAAAAAAATTTAATTAATGTAGTCCTGTGGACAGTGCAGAAGGTAATATTCTACGTATTCTGGAAATAAGACAAGACATTCCATTGAAAAGTACCATCGGCGAGGTATTTGAATGTTTATGTACAGCTTGGAGTATGATAACCAGTTGTACAAATCACGGAGCAGTTACTCTAGACTAGGTCCGAACGCAATACCATAGACTAGGGAATAGAGATGGAGGCTTTGGATCCAATGAGCTTTCAGATTTTAGGATTTAGGAATGAGGATTTGCTTTGCCTGAAAGGGGATTTCTTATTTTTTTAGTGTATATTGCATTGTTGGGGCATAGTACTAGAGTTTGCAATGGAGGCGGCTGGTGATGGGGACTACAATTTGAACAATAAGAAGTTTGAACGAGAATGGTGGGAAACCCTCAAATTTCATGGCCATAAATCTTTGTTACGAGAAGCAATTCGCAATTGGATGAGGCAGCAAGGGCGGTCGGACACTACGTCAAGTAAGGTGGTAGCTCTCTTGCAAAGACAGTGCCTACTATTGTAGCCATGCCCTAAGATGTGGAATTGGAGGGGAAAATTTGCAGAAGACGAACATTGTCGTTACTTGTGGTATCTACACGCTGCGAAGCTGTTGGATTGAAAAGAGAAACAACACTTCCCGGAGTTTGTGACAAGTTTATTGAAGAACCATTTCTTTGCCAGTCCATGCATAGAACATGAAGCAACGTGGCAGGGCACAATCGACGATGTCGCCGGAGTCCATATGAGTGGGAGAGTCGGCACCACCACTACTAATGATGCCGCGAGTAATAGACATGGTTGGAGTGGTTCTCTTCTCTAACCATCCTCAGGTAACATCTAACCATTTGTTGTAAAATTTGTGATACGTAAAACTAAAGCATTGTTTAATATGGTCAAGACACGAAATTTGAGGTACATGATTTGGGGCTTTGAATTTGAGATTAGGGACTTCAAGGAATATTTTTCTTTGCAATGTCAATTGCTTATAGAATTTTGGTGGCAATTTTTGGATGACAGCACAAACAACATTGATAGATGCAACTCAGCACGATGCCACAATAGACCTGATGGCCTTTGGCAAAGTTGCCATGTAGAAGAATACCGTCCCGGAATTAGTAATCCAGAAGAATGGTGCAACGGCACTGAAGAAACCATGTGCACCAAGGAAGAAGAAAGATGCCTCATCAAGATGCCTCAAAATGCAATATCTATGGCAAAGGCTCGGAAGCCTTGAGCATAGCGCAAGAAGAAAGAGGTCTTGTCAAGTCCAATGGGGTGTGAGGGGTTGATTTCAGTTGTACCAAAGGTGAAGAAGAGACGTGCACCAAGAGGCAAAAAAAACAATCCATGACCAAAACGAAGGTGGGCCACAAATCGGAATCGTTGATCTCTTATCAAAGGGAGTAGAAGGTGATACCCAAAAGACACTTGAAGGATTGGATGATGATGGACCAACAATGGTAGAGCCAACTACTAACAAAACTGGTAAGTTTTGGCATTGTGGGACCATGTGCTTCAAGATCAAACTTGGAGATCTATCACATCTTTGTGCAAAAGTCCAATCAATCAGGGTGTGACACTGGAATCTATCTTGGAAGCAGAATTGGACAATACAAATGGTGGCGTTGGAAGTAGGAAGTGGAATGTTGAACGGGCAGGGTGGGCGGTTTTAATTCCGAATCGCTTCCTTTCAAAATCATCATTTCATACCGGCTATACTTCATCATGGACGTTTGGCACCATTGTAGCCGAGTACTCTCATGACACGTCTGCAAAGGCTATGGTGGTTTGTGAAGTAGGCGACTTTCTTTCATCGATGCATTCCCAATAGAGAATGTACGTAAGGCTCTTGGACCAGAGATGGGAGCACAAGGTAGCAAAGAAGGTCATGGTTATGGTTGGGGTACATGTCAACATTGTTTCAATCCGGTTAAGAAGGTGGTACTCCCTGAAGACAAAGCACCATTACTGCATGATGAAAGTGCAAATTCATCCGGTGAAGACTGGATTCCTACATTCAAGGATGTTGTAGAAAGTTCGAACGAGGACCGAGACGACTACGTCCCTCCTCGAAGATCCATACTAGCAGACTTTGAGTTCTGTAGGGCAAAGCGTGCAGTCATTCAATCTAGTTCGTCTTGACACAAATCAATTACAATCTTTCTACCACGTAGAGTCTTTGAATTCAGATAGTGTTTCTTTATTAGGAACAAGGGATAATTTCTGTGGACCTTTCTCCAGGATATTGACATCCACTTGAGCCGAGCCTGCCAAAGCGAGAGGACGTTTTCAATATGTATTGGAGTCATGAAACCTTTGCTTGAATAGTGCTCGAAACAAACCGATATGCTAGAGTTTATATCCAAGTACACAACCGTTCACATGCAAATGAGGTTCTACGGACAAAAGGGGGACCCAAGTTTGAAGACCTATCTATAATAGAGCTTCGTGCATGCATGGATTGGGATCTGTATACTTATGGGTGTCAAGAGGCTACCCTCCATTCGACATTACTGGATGCGGAATGAAGGCTTGGAATGAAGGCTTCATTTACTGTAATTTGATTGCAAGGGTCATGAGTCTTGGTAGATGGGAGTTGATACTAAGATGTCTACACCTAGTAGATAACGAAGAGGTGGTGCAAGATGTAACATCACCACACTTTGATAGGATAGAAAAAACACGATTGGTCATTCAAAATGTTTGTATCTGTTTTGAAAGACATTACAATCTTGAGTGTGAGATCACGGTGAATGAGTGTGTCATTCCCTACAAGGGTAGATACTGTTTTATCAAGCAATTTATGCTTGATAAACCTGTGAGATTTGGAATTAAATGTTGGGTTCTAGCGAGTTTGAAGTCCAGATTTGTTTCTAATATAAAAGTGTACCTTGGTGAAGGTACTGGCATTGGTGAACACGGGCTAGAGTACCATGTTGTCTTATGAATGATAGCGGGGCTTGAGCAACGCTTTCATTGTCTAGTCATGGACAATTTATTTGCCAGTGTGAATCTTTTCCATGAGCTCATGGTGCTAGCTAGCCATCGTCATTTTCATTTATGTTGTAATATGTAGTTGGAAATTTTTTATAAGCTCGTGAAAATTCATCTGTGCAAGTACAAAATTTAGTTTTCAACTGTGCTTGCCAATGCTTGAGCAAGAACTGAATGTCCCACAAATTATTGTAACTTGTATGCTGGTGAGAACCCATGAAGTTGAGGTTTGTGCCCCCATCTTTTGACTTGGGTGAAGGAATTTTAGATAGCTGTACAATTTTGAAATGATACAATTCTGCTACATGTTACTACACTAAAAGAAAACCTCGTTGCTTTCAATACAATCTACATGACATTTTTTTTCTGTGTAACTTAAAAATATTAATTTCAACTCAAAATTTGCAAAATTTATCCAAATTGAACTTGGGTGCAGAAGCTACATCACAAATTTTATAGCTGAGAAGTCTAAAGATCGGTGCACAACCTCACCAATTTGCTGCATGTGATTTGATACCAATATATCATATTTCATCAATCATTACAATCACAAAACAACCACTTGTGGTGAATTGACAACAATATAAGAAATAGAACCTCTGCCAATATAAAAGTCGGGAATTTCAATGGAAATGGGTCTGTGAGTTATGAATTTCAGTGATGGAAAATGTGCTTTCAACAAGCTATAATATGCCTTCTTATTTAAAGTGTTAAATTTGTAGTAAGCAATTGAAGTTATCTCATTCGCAAAATGTCAAATTTTGATCTATTTGGCAAGCAGAACACTTCAAATTCCTATGCTTCATCCACTGACCCTAAAACATCACTTCAAAACAAGTGCTACGGGAAGAATTAATAAACAGGCTTAATTCACCGAATAAAAGCAAGAATTTGTGAAATTCTAAATTCTAATCGGTGACAAAATTTAATGCATTCGAACTCAGGCTACCAATCCAGCGCACTCACCAAGAATTCAGTAAATTTTGTGAGTTTAAGCCTTTGACAATCGTGGACACTTTCAAATACACCTTGATTCAGTCTTACATGTTAAACGCTCTGAGAACAAAGAAACAATAGATTGATTACATCGACAGTTACCGTCAATAATATAATGTCAAGCTCCCAGCCAGATGAAAAGAAGGGCCCTTGCTAACAGGAGAAGCTCATCAGCAAGCTATAATAAAGCACTTTACAAATGAATTGCGCATGTACAACGCAACATATTGATATGTCGAGCATGCAATTGGTGATTTGTAATTAAATTTACTCCATAATGAACTACGTACCCAGTGATGAAAGTTCTAGACAATGCCATCTTTGAAAGGGCTCGCTTCCTGCAGATATTGTAGAGCCATCTGTGTCTGCACACAGCCATGTTGTACTTCATGAATACTTCATGAATACCCATCCGAGGTTTTCACTCTAACCAAAATTAGAACCCATGATTAAATCGAGGTAAGGTAGAGGATACTAAACCCGTTMAAGACCAAATCTCGCCCCTATTCTGACTGCTATTACCAGCAACTCATCTATTCATAAACTGTCTTGAACTTTTAGCGAATGGTGTAAGCATAACTTGGCCACTGATCTTTGAATGGAAATGGGGATATCTACTGTCACTTTTAGTGCTCTACAACCTCCTACTTTAAAATTGCATAAGAAATTCATATATAATGATAAAATTTTARCAGATTTGGCTCATGCACCCAAAGATCTTCCCAAGCCTCYMTACAYCTCGCAGAAATTGCATTCCTAAATATGTTAAAACGCTTGTAGTGATGCAAATAGTATCCTCTACCTTACTGACACCCTCGAGTCAAAGAAAGAGAATTAGTCAAACCCTTTGAATGATAATTCCAAATACTATAAGTCGTCTTAGCACGTAACCAGTGATAGGATTCTGTTCTAGAATGACCGAACATTGGATTAATTTATAGACTGCTGGCTAAGTGTACGACGTGCTTACATTTACATTCTCATGCGACAAGAAGCTTGCAATTGCGTTATGGAAGTCGGGATCTGGGATGTAATGTGCACTGTAAGTGGCAGTGGGTAAATAGCCTCTTTGGATTTTGTGTTCCCCCTGTGCTCCGGCTTCCACTGTTTTCAACTTCCACTCTATTGCTGCTTCAATTGCCTGTAGAAGATGCGAATCCACACTCAGAATCCATAATCAGTGTAACACTTAGACAACGACATCCATTTTCCATGTTTCTCCGTACTCGATATTTCCAAATCTACAGGAACTGAAATAAATCATATAAGATAACRAACTGCACCAATAGAAGTTTGAAATCATGACTTCCTTTTGTGAACAATAGAAAGTCTGATTAGAAAGTTACTATAATCACTCTAAAGTAAAMATTCTATTTTCAACCTAGACAACTGGTGATTAAATTGGGTTAAACTTGAACACAAAGTCTGAGCTCCAACGTGGAGCTCAGACTTGAACTTCTGATATGCAGAGCGCATGAAACTTAGAAAATTCACACCAATACTTCCACGAGAGGCAATGAGACCGAAAGTGTCAGATTAGAGGACCAAGTAATATCGATAAGAAGAGAAAACTAGAAAACAGGCCTGGTAGTAGCACGCTTCGAAGTGAAGCGCATGATAATGCGCGTACTCCTTACACCCCCAATTCCGGCCGTAAAGTGTATCCCCTCCAATGAGATTAAGTGCACCTGCAACAAGCTCCTCTTTGTCCTCGGCCGTCACAAGGAGGACGCGATCGCCCATGCGCTCTCCCAATAAGTGGAAAAACTCTCGAGTAAGGTACGCTTGACCCCATCTGTTCCACACCAAGTATGGCCAGTGCTTGCAAATAAATAATGTACTCTAAACAAAATCCTTAAGGCCCACCACAGTAGCCAGTGGGCCAGTTGGTACTACAGAGGATCAACTCAGAGGACGAAACATAACATACAATAGGATTTCTTCTTCCAGGGTAAATGCTTTGAGGACTCCTCACAGATGAAGACCCCAATTCTGGCTTCAGGGTGCTCTTTCAAGACCTCCATATATCACAACCCCTAAGGAATGGAGCAACCCTAAGGCTTTCTCTCAATGGCCTTCGGTTTTCATAGATACACTATACGTCGGATAGGACATCGTCACCATACAGGGAAAGCCCTGTGCTACTCCTTTCCCAACAATTGTTTAGCAATAGCTCACGACTAAGTTTCTACCTTATTTCCTCGAGAGTTTTTGAGGCTTATACCAGACGATTGAAAAGAGAGAATTGAAGCAAGTCGTGGAACCTCGAMGAGACAACCATCTATTCTAATTGACAAACCTAGCATACTAAGTTGGTTTTTATTGCTGTTGATTACTGCGCAGCAATGCAGGGCATGAAAGGATSGCAAAGATTGGGAAGGATGTCTTACTTGTTATCAGTAGTATTTCGATAGAAGGTATAGAAAGCATCCCARTGACGAGGCTGTTGGCATCCATTCGAACCACAAGTAAACATTCGGGACCATTACCATTTTCTGTGACAAGTGGCCTAAAAGTTGGATAAAGGAATTCACAGGCTCGTGTTATATCACATTTGCTTAATTGTTACGATGGGAGAGTCCCCGTAAGTAAATAATCCACCAGGGTACGTCAATAAAAAGATCTTAGTGGATATCAACAGTTATGGGATTTTCATACACCATCACACAAAACTGAACCCGTTGAATTGAGAATTTGAAAGTCAACCGAGAATGAAAATGTAAATTAGATATACCCCCGTCTTAGATGTACCTTAATGTCATCGCCTCGTAGTCGCTTCATTGTAATATTCTGCGTCACAACCTGATACAACACAAGAAAATATTGAGCATCTTATTCCTAATATGCCTTAGCCAGTCCACAAGTATCCAAATGGCCACTTCCATGTCTACCAAAGATGAAAGAAATTATTTCGAGAGCTCCAAGGAGGGAAAAATATGCAACAAAAAATTAAGAAAATCATACTCCACATTTTGAACAATATAAATATGTTTTGAAA
Source organism: Pleurozium schreberi (assembly GCA_006891605.1). Classification (NCBI taxonomy): domain Eukaryota; kingdom Viridiplantae; phylum Streptophyta; class Bryopsida; order Hypnales; family Hylocomiaceae; genus Pleurozium; species Pleurozium schreberi. The sequence continues at coordinate 114,292 of VACF01002441.1, read as the reverse complement.
GGTTCTATAGCCAACCATAAGTTTCGAAAGTGGAACTTCTAGTCTTCAGCTTGGGCACTTAGGGGTTAACAAGGAAGAAGAAAAAAGCAACCAACTTGAGAAGAAACAAATTGGAGGAATATGCAAACTTATCCACAAGCTAGTGAGCGTCAGGCACGAAGGAAAGCACCATCCCTGACAACCCCCAAATGAGAGATCGAGAGAATTGACAATTTTAAGTTTGTTGAAGAACAGGTGTGAGTATAGGTCTGGCATCGTGAACACCAAGGAAACGAACCTTCTTACGTTCTTGGCGTATATTCTTGCGCTTGCTTTGCTTCAAGTCCATCAAAAATTCATCGAAACTGCAACCCAGTACCCAAAGACACATACAAATTACTCAATTRAATAAGACCAGATTAACAACCAGCACAAGCACACACTGCATCTACAATTCTAGGAAGAATACAGCATTTGTCCGATCCCAGATAAATGTGGTCGAAAAAATGTGAACAAAAAAAGTTTGTTATAAACGTACTTGATATAATTACGATTCTTCCAGTGATATTGCACGCCCATTCTCTGCAAATAACCCATCTTGGCTACCCTTTCCCATTCTTGCTTCTCTGGAAATGTTATGTGGAGTGACGAAGCTTTCATCTGTGAAGTAGCAGCAAAGTGAGAGATCTGATGATAACTGAAGTTGTAAGCACTATGTAAGCATAAGTGTACTAGTCAGCAAATGAACTAATACAAATAGGATCTTATGGGAATACATATTCTCATTGAAATGTTTGCTAATAATTAAACAACTATTTTTTCTAGATGGAGAGAGGAACTGTACCTGATTAGTGAGCTGTTGCATGCATTTTACAAGCCCATCAAAGACCTGGTCCCGGAATGAGCCAGCTCTCACTAAAATTCGTGGACCTGTGGCCGGGGTGAAAGGAACGCAGCATTGCAATTTGGGGTAGTACTTTCCGCCATAGCGGAAAAATGCATTGGCCCATGCGTGGTCGAACACGTACTCTCCATATGAATGGCTGCAAAAAACAAGGGGGGAAGATACGTCATTCTCATTCCGTCTACTTTGAATTATTGCATCTTATGTACTCAGAAGACACTGGTAATGCCCACAACACATTATTGAACAATAGAAATACGTTTTGAAGCTTACTATAATCGACTACCGTACCCGGCTATCAGGGTCGGCAAAAATTAATTCTTAAAATGATTCCAAAATTTTAGGGAAATCATTTTTTCAAATTTAAAGAATTTTATATGGAGAAAACACGGGTTCCGATTTTTAGCATCTGCTGAATTATATTTCCAACTTAATTAAAATATTGGACATGAAATGTCGATCCTGATGGCCGGGTACGGTATTCGGCTTCCAAAGTGAACTTTCTAGTTTTAGATCAAGCGCTTAGGGGTTAACAAAAGTAGGGTGTCCAACAGGATTATGCTGGGTCAGGGTTCGCGGCAGCGCTTTACCTTTTGAGGTACAACGGAACAACACCAAGAATTTCATTTTCGGCGTCCCGTGCGACGAGGTGCTGCGGCAACCAACCCTCCTCCTTCCAAACCCACAGACCACTAACCATGTCATGAGAGATATCGAAGGCAAAAGACTTGGGACAAATGAGAAACCAGAAAAACACGTGTTCCAAAATTGCACGCTTGATTTCAGGTGCTGAGTTTTTCAAAACTAACCGCAACAGCGCTTTTGCTATCCTCAAGGCTTGATAAAAAAGCATGGGCAACAAAGGGATTGACTGACTCGGATCCTGCAGCTTCGAGTGCACACAAGTCCCACGCCTCGGCAGACACGAGTGAAATCGAGGATACTACCGACACGGTAAGTGTCAAGGGCGACGCGTCCGAATCCCTTGTCGTCTCTTGCTTTGCCTGCAAGAATAAAAGTGGGAGAAAATTCATTGAGAGAAAAACTGGAACGCTGTGGACCAAACCAAAGCAAAGAGATACGGAGATGCCTTCACTTCTGCCGCCTTCACTGAATCAGGAGAACCTAAGCACCACGAAACGGGTTGAGTATTTAATTTAGTGGGAGATCAGTTGCAAAAACAATTGCAAACGAATTTGAGGGCATCGAAATGAAGAACTAATACCACCAAAACAGAAGGCAGCTTCAAACTTCAAACGCAACAAAGAGGACGAAGATCATCAATTATAATGTTTGCGGGTTCAAAATCAAGTCGGTAGGATGTAAAGGTTSAAARTTAGAAGAGAGWTTTACTAGACGTGGGAGGAGTACTAGCGCGAAATTTGATACGTCAACGTAATGACCGCAATGCGTAGCTGCAAAAGATTGCAGCGAAATAGAGAAGAAAAGATGCCGCCAAAACCTAATGCTACTTCCAACTTCAAAAAGCAAAGAAGCTAGAAATTCAAAGCGGCAGGGGATTTTCAGCTGAATATGCTCTTGAGTTCAAACTCCTCAAAATTATGAAAGAGAGCCAAAGTCGCAGTGAATGGAGTACTAAGCTAAGCGCGCAAATTTTGATGCGCGAGGGGAACTCAATGAACGGAATGCGCATTTGCAAGAAACAATTAAACAACATTCAAGGACAACGAAATCAAGGAGTTGCCGCCAATTCTTTATCCAATTTCCAACTTCAAAGCAAAGAAGCGAAAAATCTCAAAAGCAGCAGAGAACTTTCAACTAAAAATGTTTGCATCTTCAAAAATCCTCAGGATTAGAAAGAGAGGCTTACTGGCAGTGGGAGGCGTGGTAGCGCAAATTCTAATGCGCGAGGGGAACCTAATCAGCGGAATGCGCATCTTCACCACCAAAGAGCTAGCCATCGCTGCTGCAAGAAATCCAAACTCCTCCACCAACGAGCTGAAGCATTTCCAAATGTGACGTAACGTGTCTGGCAATCGGGAATCAAGTAGTAGTGCTGCGATGTTAGATTGGCAACCACGCAACAGATGGTGCGAGACTTAAATCTGCACCACTCTTTGCACATGATCTCTCACGGCAGTCGGGATTCATTCCCTTCCATTCATATGAAAGGGAACGCATGCAAGTGACGCTCCCTTTCCACTTTTTCTTTCGGGTTTCCATCCAAATGTGGATGAATTGTGAGTATCCATCCATTCTGGAAGCGGAACCACGACCGAGCAATTTTTGAATTACGGGACTCTAACTTAGACTACCTATTGCCGTCTGTTGAAGCAATTTTGAATATGTTGGAGAGTATGCTATGGATCACATATGTGTTTTTGATAGAAAGTTATATATTAACCCTAGAAGGACGCAAGGCTCCTTTTAGAAATCATCATTTATGAAACCGTGGGAATAATTGGTAGTAAAATAAACAAGAAAAACTCAATTGAAGTCAAAGTACTGTAGAAGATTCGCTCCACTTTCCACCAGTAATTCCAAGAATGAATAGTTGAATTTTTGTCCTTCACAGGAGAATGTCTTGTCATTCATTGGACACTAAACGTCCGCGGCATCCTTTTTGGGTTAATGTTGAAATGATGCAATTGGAAATATAATTTTTCAACCAGAGGTTCAATTTTTATGAATTTTCAAATGGCTTTTACGAAAAATACAAAACAGTTTAATGAAAGGAGTGTGATCATTTTGGCAAAATTCTACAAGCAATAATTATTAGACCAATGTGTCACTAAGTAGTATACTTGAACCTTCAACCCCATACCAACTCCTTTGGATTTCTTTGTTAAYAAATGCAAAATTTAGTCTAAAAAATCAAACTAGTATAATAGACATAAACTTGATGACTTCACTTAAATTTATGTGTAGAGATAGAGTCAAAATTATAATGAGTAATTTTTTTGCATGCAAAAAAATGAAAATCCTAAATTGTCAAAACTAAATTGAGAGATTTTTTGAATTAATTGTGAATTGTCAAAGTCAAGACTTGAAGAACCCATGAAGTGTCTCAAAGATGCATGTTTAAAGTACCTTCTAAAATATCCAAAATTATTCATTAAAGACTTTATTGTTTACAAGCACATAATAGCCATGTGTAAAGTTGAAGACAATCTACTTAGATAGTTACCAGGCATATATATTGATAACACTTCAAGGAAACCTTACTTGATAGGGTTGCACAAGAAGATGTAATAAGATAACACTTCTTTACAACTTACAAATAGCTCAACCATGACTACGTATTCCAACAATGCTACTGCAAGAGCGCAAAGATGTGATCCTATGAGAATTGAACCTAGTTGTAGGTAATTGTTTACATCCATTTCAAAGTGTTTATAACATATGTACCTATAACATATAGGCGCATTATAGCATTAAAAGAGTCTATATAGAGGTTATTATAACATAGACACTTATAACCATGGAATGTGTTTATAATATAGACTCCGATTTCAAACTCATGGGCTCATAAATTCTATGGTCACATGCTAGCACTTCCCCAATACATTCAAACCTATAACCATCTATTGAGGATTTGAAAGTGTATTAAACCTTAAAAGACCATCATCCCTCAAAAGGATAATAGGAAATTTGAGTAGGGTCTTGTGAATTTAATTGCGAATTGTTGACTTATGATGAAAAAAAATTGAATAAAGGTGTAAGAAAGTGACATTTTTGAGAAAATAAATTATTTTCTTGCTTTGGACACGTAGAAAATTCCTAGTCTAGTTTTGAAATTTGTACATTTATAGATGGTATCTAATTAGCATAACATAATAGACAATGGCTATGAACATCTATCTTAAGTGCAAAATTTGCCTCCAAGGACAGTCAATTTTGGTAAGCATATTGGGCAAAGTAAAAGATGAATTTTTTTCTCACTTCAAATTCTATCTTGCTCCAATTTACATGCACAAAAATTCCAAAAGATATTCTACACATTTGTTACAGCATAATCTTTTATTTAACTTTTATGAATGCACTAGAAAATGAATTTTTTTTGACAATTTCTACCCAAAATGTACCCCAATCCTTTAGGCACTAATTTTGCCATCATTTTCCTCCACTTTGCTAACGTTTTTGCATTCATTTTTGTTATTTATTCTCACTATTCATTACCACTATGACAAAAAGGATGAGAAATGGAGGAATTGAAATGGTTTCATTGGGTTTAAAGGCATACATTGAAGTCGGAAGAGGCTCATGTCCATTATTTCAAGTACATTTTTTACATATAAACAAATGAGAATTTATTAAAAAAAAGATGTGAAATTGTCACTTGCAAAGATAATTCTTCAGTAGCCATTTATTCTTGTCATGACCTATCTTTCATCTCAATGCTTTAGTTAGTAATCTCAAATGTATGTGGCTTAAACCAACTTATTTTTTTCAAACCATTATTTATGATTCCTCTAAATACATAACATTCATTAACTAGCTAAAGACCAAACCTTCTTCCCATATCATATTATTAACCTTAAGCCAAAAATAATATAAGGTAATTGCAAGGAATATATTTTAGGCTAAACAACACAACTTTCTTAATCAATGTTTAGATAGTCCTTTTGTTCCTCAGTCTTCAATATTTTCATTTTTTGAATTTGGCTAGAATATTTTGAGATGTTATAGTGGGAAAGTTTGAATGACCATTTGTGGCTAGAGGAGAGCTTGAGTAACAATCAAACATTGGATTGACACATGCCAAAGAATTTTGGCCCTAATCAAAGTACTTTACTAACTTGGACAAGCCATGAAAAGTGACCATCTTGAATTGAACTCTCCTTACCCTTGAATGCCTCAAATTTTGGTGTCAACAAAACTTTGAAGCTAAATAAAACCTTATTAAATTGCTATTTTTAGTATTTTACAATTTTTTAAAATCTTTTTAAAGTCTAATGTTATCAATCATCACAAATCCAATTTTGAAAGTAAATGACTATGATTTTCCTATTCAAGATTTAGTGCAAGGTTGTTCATTGCAAATCTTGATGTTTTAGTGTTGAGGGCCATTGGAAATGAGCCCCAAATGCACTAGAACTTGGAGGAAAAATCACATTACAAATTCATTTAAAAAATTGTAGAGTAGATTTTGAGAACCTATAAATAGATTGGAATTATGCATGTTTTTCCTTCAACCTCATATTCTTTTGGTGACCAACTTTTTGCTTTTGACAATCATGTGAAAAGAGGATTCAAAGACTTCAAATCACTTTCACAATTTTAACAACCTCATGATTAAACTGTATGATCTTTCAATCCATGAGTGCTATTAAGTTTTCTTTTTTACACTAGATCTCTAGCATGTCTAGATTTAATTTGTATGGTTACAATTCAAATAAATTGATAAAACTTATCCCAAATGTTGGCTTTTTGTTTAAATTAGAAAAAAATTCAAGAAGCTCAAAAAAAGCCCTGGGCATTTAAGATTAAGTATTCTAGGAAAGGATACTATAACTTCCCAATAAAGTTGTATTGTATATATATAAAGCATATATATGTTTGTGTGTATATGTAAAGATTTCCTAATTCATAGAAAATTAACTTGCATTCTATTTATATAAATTCAATTTACTTGATACAGTGATTCAAAAAACATACTGATTACAAAGTTTTTTGCCTCACTGTATTGACCAATTTAAAGCACAAGCTTTCACAATAAAACATAAGTCTCACATACAACAAACGTTGACACACAAGGTAGAAAGTTTAAGGTTTGAAGGTCAAACAAGGAGATAAGTGAATGCAACCTCTTTAGATGAAAATAGTAACAATCGTCCAAAAATTGTAAGAACAACTTGGATGAATGTGGAACTTATTTTAATTCTATTTCAAAACCATCCAATTTCTATATATTATTTTTTGGGTGCCCATTTTTTTTTGCACTTTCATTGATTATTATGGTTAATAACCGCCCAAGATACGAGGAAGCTCCAATATATCACGACTTTCTTGGGACCAAAGGGAAGCTAAATCATTTCTAAAAAAATGTTATGAAAATAATTGAATGCAAAACATGATATTGACATCCAAATCACGATTCACCAAGTCTAGCAATGTAATATCAACAAAACTYTAATGAAATCCCCTAAAAATATTGATATTTAATATCTAATTAATTTTAATTTTAAAATCATATTATCTACAATTTCATGATTTTCTCAATTCAAAAAAATAAACTATATTTTCAAAATTCTTTATTAAATTATTAAGATTCAGAATTAACAAAGCTTCAATTATATCATGTTATATTCCATTGCTAAGGGCGTCCTCTTTGAGAATTTGCCCCACCAAATATAACTGTGACTTTACATTGCTTTGTATTTGTAATTAAAACTTGAAATTTCTACTACTCAAAGTGCATTCAAAAATTCTTTGAATGGGTACAATAAATGTCAAATTCAGACATTGAACAAATAAAATAGACCACTCAAAGAAAGCTAAATAAGGGACAAAACCTACATTCATGGTATTGGCAAAAGATGGTTACCTATGGACATTCACTTTGCTCTTCACCTAAATTGGAGTGAAATGTGCATTGCTAACCAAGATATGCCAAGCCCACCAATTTTTTTTGTCTTTTAGCTAGCTTTTGGAGTGATTTATTTTTTTGTCCAATGTCTAAATTTGAGTTTTCTTATACAATCGGATACTAAAATCATAACTCCCTCTATTAGTAAAATTTTGATATATTTGAATAGAATGCATGATAATGATTTCAATAAGTTTTTAAAATAATTATTTTAAATATTTTGTAAGAATATTTTCAATCATGCATACATAGAAATTGTATTTTCACACAATGTGATATTACAATTCTTATAAAATTCTAATGATGAATGCATAGCATAGCAAGCGCCAACCGCTAGTCGGATACTAAAATCTTACAAACTGCCATCAATGTTTTTTGACTATATAGAAAGGCCGTTTTACGCTAGTTCTCCCTGTTGGGAACCAACTACTACTAGCTAGATCTAAAATTTATTAAAATTTTATTATAATTTAAAATAATTTAAAATAAATATTTTATTATTGTCTGACATGGTAAACCCTCTACCATGTCAGCCTGCTGCTGTGGTCGAGTTCCCATAGTCCAAGAACTTGAGGGAACTTGCAGCCCTTAAGACTAGCTGTATAATATCTAATGGCTTTAATAGCCGTTCAAAGATTTTTACATAATGTAGAATCAAAATGAAAACTTTTGTCTTCATTCAATTCTTACCCAATTCCAATCAAGCACAAACAAATTTYAGTTTTGAGAAACCAAAACTCCATTTTGAGTGAATTTTTAAAGTCAGTTTTTGTGGTTTTACACAATATCTTATTGAATACAATTAGTGACGAATTTTTTTAATTTGATTGCATGGACATGTAAAAACATCCACATGCAAATCTTTCGTTTTAAAAAACACCAATCCCCTTTAAGTAACAAAAATATGATCAATGAAAGTGTTGTATGACCAAACTTTGAAGAAATGGATATTTCATTATTGTAATTATATTTTTCTATATGCACTTGACATGGTAACTAATTTGGTATATTAAAGCACAATAGTATAATTACTTGCCAAAATCAAGTTAAAATATAAAGATATCATTTTCTTCAAAGTTTGGTCATATGACACTTTTCATTGATCATATTTTTGATACGTAAGAGGGTTTTTTTGTTATGAAAGATGAGCATATGGATGTTCCTTACGTATCCATGCATGTTGAAGTAAAAAATTCATCACCAATTATATTCAATAAAATATTATGTGAAACCACAACAATTGACTTTAAAAATTCACCAAAAATGGAATTTTGTTTTTCTGAAACTAAAATTTGGGTTTGCTTGATTGAGATTGCATAAGGATGCAATGATAATTATGTTTACCAAAAAAATACCAATTATAATCCACATTCTACCAAAAATTTGAATGGCTCCAAATGGTAGGTTGTAAGCTTTTGGTCTCCGACTGTATCTCATCAAAGCACTTTTGAATGCACTTCAATGATAGAAATTTTAACTTTTAATTACAAAGCAATAAAAAATAAGGGTTCTATTCTGTAGGAAAAAAKTCAGGAGTCTATAAATACCCGCTAATCCCATTAATCCATTAAAGACTGTGATTGATTTAGAGGCAGAAGAGACATTTTCTAGTCTCAGGCTAATCATGGGAAAAATATCAAATCATGATGTACTCCGGAGATTTGATTATAACAATGGAATTGGCATGAATGATTGGGCCTCTACATTAAACATTAGATATTTTTAGCTTCTTTTTTATTTCACAAACAATTTTTTATTTATTTTCTTTTCTTTTTTATTTATAGTATTTACAAGCTTGACAACAGTCAACCATTCCTCCACTCCATCTAGAACAACAAAGGGAATAGGCTTAAAACAACCTTCCCCATGCCTCAAAAAAGATCTAAAGCTTAGTGGCAATTCCAGGTTCCTTGGTTGGAAGATTTTTGTAATTTCAATCCATATTTGGTTTTGTTTTTCAACCCCTAAAATGCATGCCAACACAAATTGTCCTAATTCTTGTCCCAATGCATTTGGTTCACATTTTTCCGCACTAGTCGCCTTTCATCCATATCCAAATTCATTCTAAAACTCTACCAATGAAAAGTGTCAATTTCAATTATGAAGTGGTCGACTAGTACAGTCGAAAGGGTTAATATCATTTCATACCCATGTTAAAACAACACAGTTGAACTTTTTAATAGTAACTTGTGGTGTTCACTTTGGATGTTTAACCCTTAACCCCTAAATGCCCGAGGCATCAAAATGTGGTGTTCAACAAAACTTTGAAGTTGAAGAAAACCTAACTAAATTGCTATATTTAGTAGTTTGTATTTTTGGTAGATGCCTATTAAGGTCTAGCTTTAGCATCAAAAATTTGAACTGAAAAATAAATGACTATGATTTTTCTACTCAAGATTTTGTGCAAGGGTACCTTGTGTAATTTTGACTTTTCCTAGTGTTGAGGGCTCTTGGAAATGAGCCTCAAGTACACTAGATCATGCAGACAAAACCGCATAAGAAATTCATTTAAGAAAAATGTAGGGTAGATAATGAGAAGCTATAAATTGATTGGGGTTGTACATGCTAGGCCCTATAACCTCATATATTTTGATTGACAAACATTTTAGATTTGCCATGCGAAAAGTGAATCGAAATGATTTTGTAGTTTTAACACACTCTTTGTTAAATATTATAATCTTTCAACTCATAAGTGATATTGTTGTGTTTTCTATTCCAATGTGATCTCTAACATCTCTACTCAAAATATATACGGTTGCAATTCAAAAAAATTGATACAATTTATCAAAATGTTGTGTTTTTGTTCAACTTGGAGCAAATTTCTAGAAGCTGAAAATATGCCTTGGGCATTTAGGGGTTAATTGTTGGGCGGGTCATTGTGGAAATCATGAATTATGATACCGTGAGAATAGTTGGTTGACCCTTGAACGACGCAGGGTGACCTTGGAAATCATCAATTTCTAAATCCGTGGGAATCATTGGCCTAAAAAAATGCAAAAACAATTGTTGAAAGTCAAAGGATTGTAGAAAATCTTCCCTTTCCACCGTAAATTCCGACGATGGATAGTTGCATTTCTGTCCTACAGAGAAAGATGCTCTCTCATTCATCGACCAAGAAATGGCCTTGGCATTGTTTAGGGGTTAAAAAAATTCCAAAAGTAAGCATTGGGAGTCAAAGGACTATCGGGTTAAAGAGTAGATTCACTGACTACAATACAATAGSCCTACTCCAAAATGATTTGTAGAATGAAGCCTACAGTACTACTTTTACGACCTTTGCTTGTTGCCGTGCCCCAATTTCCTCTTCCAAAAGCCAAAGCCTGAGGCCAAGGCAGCACTGAAATCTACAACATCTACAGTCCTCGGAAGCTCCTTGCCACCACAATCACACTTCTTGTTCCGACTGTTCACCCATCACACTGTATAGCCCCCCGCCAGCCAGGTCCGTCAAGGTCCCTCCCATTACCAAAGCATTACGAAGCAAAACAGAGGAATTTGACAACCGGTGGGATCCATCGAACAATTGGTGGTGGGGCAACGAAACGCGACTAAGCTTAAAGCAAGGCCAGTGATTGCGAGTCTGGCATCCTCACTGCGAGGCAACTGCTTGTTAGTCAGGTTGTGCAGGCAAGTCACTGAATTCTCTGACATAGAAGTTATAGAGTGTTTGCGATGGAGCGACAGGAGAGTCTGAGCAACAACTATCCGCGTAATGGGCAACAACTATCTGCGTAATGGGCGAGAACTGATGAAAGGTTAAGAGGAAGTAAACGGCGCTTGTTGAGAATCGAATCATCTCAGTCAAAGCAAAACGTGCTGGAAACGAAACTAACTTTAACTTAGCTGCGGAAGAGAGAGAGAGAGCGAGGAATGCGCCTTCTCTTCATGGGCTCCGCACAAGCCCTCTGTTTCCAGCTCATTGCAAGCTCACCGGTCACCACTGACCAAATGGTCACCGCCTAACCCAATTCCCTACAGTAGGGCAAGAGGGCAGATTCTGGTCGTAATCTTGGTTGCTAAGCGCACTTCAATTGGGCTCCACCTGTTCTCGATTGCACCACAATCAAGTCTCGTGACCGAAACGCTGAGTGACCGCCCTCGTTCGAAGCTCCCCCAATTGTGGAATTGCTGCTYGAATGTGGTAACGGAAGCCGTTGTGGACGCTGGGCAGGCGGGTGATTTTCTGTTGTTCAGTTGTGGGGACTGGGGACCGGTTCGCGGGAGCTTTTGGCGCTGTGCTTTTGGTGAGCTTTCGGGTCCCATAAATTGGGAGAGGTTAGTTGTTGCTGGAGAGATAGATCGGGGCAACTTAATTAGTTGGCGATGGCGGGCCAGCGGCGGGTKAACCTGGACGGCGACGGCGTGACGCCGTTGCGGATTTGCCTGATTGGCGCGGGGGGGTTCATCGGCTCGCACTTGTGCGAGAAGTTGATGGCGGACACGGAGCACAGCGTGCTGGCCATCGACGTGTACGCCGACAAGATCCAGCACTTGCTGCAGCCTGGGCAGAGATGGAGCGACCGCATTGCGTTCCACAAGATCAACATTAAGCACGACGCGCGGCTCGAGGGTCTCATCGCGGCCTCCGACTTGGTAGCCATCGATCCAATCTTGGCCTCCCTTTCCTCAATTGGGGTTTAATTTTCCCCCAGTACTCTTGCGTGGCCATCCTATTGCAATTTGTGTCTATTGCATTCCACCGAGCGAGCTACTTTGCAATGGATTCCTCTGCATGCGACAGTTGCTCCTGTATTCTTGAATCTTTCATCGATCCTGTAATTGCAAACAATCGGGAGTCGCTCCGACCGCCGGAAAGAGTTTAGGAATTCCATTGTGAGCTAAATTTAGACCGTCGATCGCCGGGGGATTGTTACAGTGGTTCTGCATTGGAAGCAGGACTGGAGAGACGAAGACCCGCGTGCAATACAATTCCATAGCTTAGCGTGACTGATAATTTCGTCGCAGGTGATCAACTTGGCGGCCATTTGCACGCCCGCCGACTACAACACGCGGCCGCTGGACACCATTTACAGCAACTTCGTGGACGCGCTGCCGGTGGTGCAGCTCTACCGGTGCTGAGCGTGCTCCTTCGTTTTTTCTGCAGATTTATTGCAAGGTGAGTGGCAAGCCCCGACCCGAGGTGGCGACCGTGGATGTGTCCTCTGAGGAGTTTTACGGCGTGGGATATGACGACAGTGACAAGCGTATTCCCGACATGACCATCATCAAGAGGCAACTCGGTGCGCTTCATGCAACTGCAGATTTTCCGCTCCTGCACTTATGCGTTGTTTTCTGTGTATGAGTGACTAAGTTTTGGTGTTTTTCCCTTGAAAGGAATGCTCCTTCTGTAATTACTTAGCTATGTCGTGATGTTTTCTGCCTGACTGTCCTTTCCAGAGTGGGAACCCAAGACGTCCCTGTACGACTTGATGGAGCATACGCTGGCGTACCAGCACACGACGTATGCGCAAGCTGTGAAGAAGGCCATGGCCGCGGAAACCTCCAATTAGAGCTTCCAAGAGTTCAGAGCGTAGCTTTACCAATTCGAAAGGGTACCTTCTTCCTATTGTTGGGAAGGTAGGCCTGTGCTGGATCCACTTTCCACATTCGACTTCGACTGTTCTTTGGGGCCAAACGAACACCTCAAAGTGCTAGTTTGTCGTTTTGGGTAGCGCGACATGTAAGTTTTTCTTTTGTTTTTGTTTTTTTTATCGTCATCTTTAGGCAGAGTTTTCATTCGTCCATTAGATCTGATAAGGAGAGTAACTTATAGGGCTTGTTCCTATTGGTGTCCTTTGTAGTTCAGTTTTTGTACCCTCCCATAACCGGGTGGGGTATTACTTAATCAAAGCTGGCCTTGAGGAGCTGGAATAGATTCCGGTTCACTGGGAAGAAAGGATTTTACGCTTGCATCGTGGCTGCGAGGGGAGTGATTTCAGTCCATAAAGGTTTTCGGATTTTCTCGAGTGATGTGGATTGTCTGGACCTTGAACTCCGTCCTCTTGGAAGTGCGTTTGCAGCGTTTACATGCTCTTGAATGTGTTGCGGTGGGCTTCTGTAGTGGTGGCGGTGACCTCAAAGTATTATGAGGACGTTCAAGTGTTGTTGGTATGAGAGAGGTTGCGGTTAGTACTGGTAGGGTCTTCCAATCTTGGCATCTGAACTGCTGTGGTTGTAACCATAACTGGGTGTTGGAGTTTTCATCGTTGACGTGGCACTGTCCCATTGGCAACCCGTCACCATTGCCATTACAATTTGCAACTCATACCTTCTTTCCTTTCAACTTGCGTCAATCTTGAAGATCAAAGGTTGTGGTTGAAAAATGTACAAGTGGTCATCAGATACCTAACCATTGCAGTGAATTACAAAGTGGAACCATGCAGGGACTGAATTTTCAAATTTTGAATAACGGATGAATGCAAACATGTCATGAGCAACCAAAATCTTGTTTTTTTCATTTATCAAATTGATTTAGAATCTTGTAATAGTTCTCTATAATCAATTGTAAGCTTTATTTCTTCAAGGCTTTGCTAGGCAAATATTGTATACCAACACAATAAATGAGGTACTAGTATGCTTTACCTCAAAATGTAAACTTTTCTGAAATGAAAAATTGGTTTGAATGGGCCATGCTTTTTGTTTCAAAATCGAGGGAAGTCAAAAATCTAAAATATAGCAATTGAAAGACATAAGAATTAGAATTGTGAGCTCCAAGTTATCACAATTGGTGAACTTGGACATTAAAAGATCTAGCTCCAAAAATATGGTGCAACAAATCTTTCTAGCTACATATCAAACCATTAGATGTTTTATGAGGATTCTAAGAGAGTGTTTCAGCCTTATCCCCTTTGTTGTTCCCAATGCAATAAAGAAACAGCTGACTACTATTACAATTCTAAATACCAAAAATAAAAAATAAAACAATTTATCTTTGAAATCACAAAAAATGTTTTGAAATTAAACATTTTTCAAAAAAAAAAGAAATTGCAAAACAAAAATTGACGTGGCCAAAGCTCGGCCATGTCATAGCGTTGTTGTGGCACGATTCCTGCACTCCAGCGATTCTGAGACCTCGCAGTCTCTTACAACCCTCAAAAGACATCTAATGCCACGCATTCATTTGTATGAATATTGTCACAATTGCAAATTCAGTTCTAAATTGGCATTATAAGTGTCCTACAATAATGCTACCGCGTCCTACCAATTATGAGGTAAGATCAATATTGTGTATTCTCATTTTTGGAGGTAAACAACTACCAAAAAGAGCCTCCGGAAGCATCTAGATGTGATTAAGAAATTTTATGGCAAGCCAAAGTGGATTGGAGAGGACGATGATAAGTGCTTGAATGGTTCGAGTTCTATTGGATTGTTTTTAGCTTGAACTCCAGTAGCACTGGTTTAAACTGTCAATGCTATCAATTAGCATGGTTGCCATGGAGGCTCCATGCATAGCTGTGAATCCCTTAACTCAACTATGGCGGGTTATAGATGCCAACGCCTCTTTGTCAATGGAGATTCTGGAGTATGTCAAATTGGCGGAAATTGCCATGATACACATTTTTGGATCCATCAAGGACAAACCATGCTTATTGAGCCTACAATTGAGCCTACTTGTTGGAATGCAATGGGCAAAAGGTGTACACACTTCAAGATTGTACTTAATGCGAAGTTTTTTTTTTGCAGTGGATCAATTAAGTTGATAATTATTGGTATGGGGTCATGGCGTAGCTTTTCTACACTTGTTCTCTTAACAGGGTTTATGTTTATGTTTAGCCCAGATCCAGACTCCTTTATAAAATAAAAAACCCATTGCGGAGTACTGAATTTGGTACTGGAGAGCAGTGCTCTCTGGAATGGGATTCGCATTCCAGAGGCTTGAAAGCTCAAAGACGCATTGCTGTAGCTGTACAGTACGTTACATGCCTTATATCCAATGTAGTTTCTAAAGATGTCGCTCAGCGTATATGCGACATTGCAATCCTTGCGTAATTTCATATAAACGCTGCAAACGCACTTCCAAGAGGACGGAGTTCAAGGTCCAGACAATCCACATCACTCGAGAAAATCCGAAAACCTTTATGGACTGAAATCACTCCCCTCGCAGCCACGATGCAAGCGTAAAATCCTTTCTTCCCAGTGAACCGGAATCTATTCCAGCTCCTCAAGGCCAGCTTTGATTAAGTAATACCCCACCCGGTTATGGGAGGGTACAAAAACTGAACTACAAAGGACACCAATAGGAACAAGCCCTATAAGTTACTCTCCTTATCAGATCTAATGGACGAATGAAAACTCTGCCTAAAGATGACGATAAAAAAAACAAAAACAAAAGAAAAACTTACATGTCGCGCTACCCAAAACGACAAACTAGCACTTTGAGGTGTTCGTTTGGCCCCAAAGAACAGTCGAAGTCGAATGTGGAAAGTGGATCCAGCACAGGCCTACCTTCCCAACAATAGGAAGAAGGTACCCTTTCGAATTGGTAAAGCTACGCTCTGAACTCTTGGAAGCTCTAATTGGAGGTTTCCGCGGCCATGGCCTTCTTCACAGCTTGCGCATACGTCGTGTGCTGGTACGCCAGCGTATGCTCCATCAAGTCGTACAGGGACGTCTTGGGTTCCCACTCTGGAAAGGACAGTCAGGCAGAAAACATCACGACATAGCTAAGTAATTACAGAAGGAGCATTCCTTTCAAGGGAAAAACACCAAAACTTAGTCACTCATACACAGAAAACAACGCATAAGTGCAGGAGCGGAAAATCTGCAGTTGCATGAAGCGCACCGAGTTGCCTCTTGATGATGGTCATGTCGGGAATACGCTTGTCACTGTCGTCATATCCCACGCCGTAAAACTCCTCAGAGGACACATCCACGGTCGCCACCTCGGGTCGGGGCTTGCCACTCACCTTGCAATAAATCTGCAGAAAAAACGAAGGAGCACGCTCAGCACCGGTAGAGAGACACTCAAACACCTGTCGTGACAGGAAGGCCGACTGTTTCCAAAGCGCGTGGACATGAGGTGTGGGCTCCGCCGTGGGCTTGGCCTTGGGCTTGGGCTTTTGGAAGAGGAATTTGGGGCATGGCAACAAGCTGGAAGGGAGCGGTCAAAGGAGTAGGTTGTTCCTCAATGTACCAGCTGGCCACTTACTGGATTGACAGGATTGGAGGGACAAACTGAAGGTGTTACCTCAAGCAGGACGTTAAATCCTCCATTCAAAGTGGGCCCAGAAGGGTGATTTTTGGATTCATTGAAAGTAAAAGTAAAAAAATGCCCCCCTATTTTGAGCCATTTCTAGGATATGGTCTTGACCTCTCCATAACATTCTTGACCTTCATGGGGGGGCCCTTTTGCTCCTCAAATTCTAGCCCCCAAAGCAACCAATCAGCTTGTTCAAGTCTGACACCCCACTCTCTCCCAACCTAGCTAGCCAATGAAATTGCTTCTATTATAACCTTAATCCTCCTCCAAGTATATAGCGGAGGATTATACCTCCACCTGGGGAGAGGGTACACACTCAGTTAAGAATGTTATGTCCTAGCTCAGTTGGGGTGGAGTGGCCCCCTCGCTCGGCCACTCCAATTAATTCTAGAGCTGCAAGTAAAATAAAGAGTACCCTATCTTGGACCCGACTAATTTTCCTTGAACATCCCTCATGACTAATTTAGGGCCACTAATTGAATTCACAGCTTGAAAATTCTATCATGCGTGGAAAATTTTTAAAATTAGGGTTTTACCGAGTGGCCGAGCGAAGGGGTCAATTCACCTCGGCCTGCATTTGAGGTCTTTGATTGCAAATATGAATTCAAAATTTGAAAAAAATAAAAGTTATTTGGAAAATAAAAATTTTAGTATTTTTACCCAAGATAATTCCAATTTCTTGGCCCACTTCAAATGGAGGATTTTAAGTCTTGAACTCTTGATTAACTCAATTCAAATACACCACGATCATGGTTTAAGGTAGGAGGGGCAAAAGCTGGTCATCTAAGAGTTGAAATTGCCTTTGGAGGAGGTGAAACTTCTTAAAATATTTTTCAGCAAATTTTCCTTGAAAGGCAAGTTGAGCTTTGTAAAGTTGCTTGTGAATTTTTGTAGTTGAATCCTCTCACGCTCTAAAACTGCCAAATGTACATTATTTGTACAATCTCGTAAAGATGAAAAAGCAACATGTACAAGCACTATACATCTAAGAAGGTGGGTGGTTTTAAAGCTTGAGTGGATTTTGAGCCTCCAACCTTGCTAGTTGTAATCCACTAAGCTTAATCCTTAGAAGACGGATTGGTGACCATAGAAAACATCCCTTTTCATACCATGTGAATCATTGGTTTCAAAAAAAATCTAAAAGCACTTGTTAGAATACAAACTATTGTAGAAGACTTTTTTCCAGACAAAAGTTTGAGGATGAATAGTTTCAATTTTTGCTAAATAGAAGGATTCTCTATCATTCATAGGTTGAAACATGGCCTTGGCGTCCTTTAACCCCTAAAGGACCAACATGAGATTTTTGGCAACATAGAAATTTTGGGCAGGTACATGTTACTGGAGATTTGCATATTTTGGGCTGAAATTTTAATAGAATGTGGGGACGAGGAAAATCTTTCATATGCACAAATTTCATGACATTCGAAAATATGAGTCAAAACTTGTTGCATAATATGTTGTTTGTTTCTCAACTTACGCAGTCCGGGCAGATCTGAAAAATCACTTTTTCAAGAAATAAAAATTTGAAATTTTTTCTTCAGATTTATATGTACTCAAAAAGCTTTGAATGATTGCATTTCAATAGTTGAGATGAAAGTTATGAGGCTTTTTAGTTTGCGGGCAATTATGGAATCCCTACACCAAAAAAAACTTTGAAGTCCTTTATTTTACTGAAATTTCAATATTTTTGAAAAAAAATAGTGCTATAGGATTTAGATTGTTTATTACAACTATTCAACCATTTGGATTGGATTTTTTTAATTTTATAACTCTTTTACTAACAATTTAGTATTTTGAATCATTTGCTGCTTCTTTCTACTTACTATTTTTTTCCTATATTTTGTACAACTCCAAATGATTTGAAAATTTTCATGTATGTAGCCAATTTGCCCTGAAGAACAAATCCAAAGACATTGCATGAGAAACAAGGCCACTAAAGGGCCGTTTCAGGCCTGTTCCCCTTGCTGTTCTCAATGCAATGATGGAACGGCTGGCTATTGTCAGAAAAATAATTACCAAAAAAAAAAAAAATTTTGGTCTTGAAATGTAAAAAATAAGTTTTTTTTTTTAAATTTTTACAAAAAAAAAAACTGACGTGGCTGTTGCTTCGCCATGTCAGGCTGCTGCTGGAGTGCTGCGGGAACGCAGGAACACGGCACGGAACTCGCAGCCCTCCCTAAGCCTCAAAAAGCATGTAATGAAGCACAACCATTTTGGACATGTTTTCATAATGATATGACCTTGTGAAGTGCAGCTGCCCGATTTTTCGCACATTGGTCAAAAAAAGGATTTTTGTCACTTCAAATGCTAATATCTTGCAATCTACATGGTGGAAATTTCTGAAATGTTTTCCACATATTCTAAAAGATCCTACGGTTACATGTGTCAAAAACTGATATTTTTCAAAAATTTGGTACTTGTACTAGAAATGGTAGTTTTGAAGCATTTTTTATGAGAACATAGTCAAGGAACTTTAGGGCCCTTTCTTCTTGGTTTTTGAAAAAGTGCAACAATAGTGATTGCTTAAAATTTGGTGAAGCATTTTATTTCTTCATACATCCATCTTTTGGACCAGAAAACACTTTTTCAATCATATTCATACACTTTTTCATCTAGATATGGCAAATTCATCTATATCTTTAAAACAAATGAAATTTTCTTTGGCAAAAAAAGATTACTTTTATCTAGCAAAAGTAGACATTCATTTTGAAATGGTGCCAAAAAAAAGCGCTTGGTGAGAACTAAAGTCTCCCATGAACAACATGCAAAGAGATTATAGAAATAAAGAATGCACTAAGGTCGAACCACCCATAACCGACCGAGTAAAGAATTTTGGACAAATTTGGAGCAATGCAATGCAAGGTAAATATTTCTAGAGGTGTGTTGATAAAAATGATGGGGATTGCAAAAACTTTGGTAATTTTATAGCATGAAACGAAATTACTACAAATTTTCAAAGGCAAAATGTGCGCTAGACCCATTGCCAATCTCTAAACTCTTCCAATTCCGAACCCTCAAAAAACTACTTTTCCACTCATTGCTTCATACTTTCTTGCACACTAGGTTGAAACATGTGTCATTAACTTTTACTTCCAACTTTGAAAAGAAAAGAAAAAAACATTCTAGACTTGGTTGGAAATCCCTTAGTCTATAGCTTGGTTATTGGACCCCGATTGTGAATGGGTGGTTCTACCTTATTGGCATCCCTAAAACTAATAATTGGTACTTATTACGTTTGTGATGTGCATGCATCCTTGCAAGAAAGGTAAAAGGACCTTGAAAATTGATGTAGTAAATTATAAACTTGCAAGCAACAACAAAATTTGGAAATGATTGACCTTTATTCAAAACATTGAAAAAACTTGTCCCACATACTAAACGTAAAATACAAACAAGTAACAAACAACTTTATACCAATCTTCATAGCAGGCCTAAATATAAACCCTAAACATAAACGTGAGTAATTTTGGAATGCATTTGGATTGTAGACAAAAGAAATCCCAAAGAAACAATTTGGGTACTAACACTTTGTAGGGAACCAAATTGGAAATGGGAACAAAATAAGTCCCCTATGTTAGGTCTACTTTGGGTTTTTTACATTTGACTATGTTTTTGTAATTGCAAATTTTGATTGGGAAAAATATGAGCCTTGCAAATGTTTGTCAAAACAAATTAGCCGCAGGACTGGCCTGTTTTGCAATTAGGGTTCAGGATTCTTCTTCTCCTTCGCTGTTGCTGTCAGTTTGCTTCATTCTCTACATTGATTGCTTGTCTTCATTGCTCTTGTTGTCGTATTGCTTGCTGCCTTGTTGGAGGCTCTTGATTTTTGAGATTCAGGCTTTGGTAAGACTGTCTATGGAATGCGGCATCTCTGTTCAATTCAACTTCGAAAGTTTTAGGTTTGGAGCACACCAATTCTGGGTTGCCATGAAGATTTAGAGGCACTTCATCTCTAGTGCATTCACTGCATTTTTGAAATGGTGGCTTCGGCTCAAGTGCTCAACGGGCTCTAGTTTTCAGATTGGCTTCAAAGAGTTGTTGCCTGTTGGAAATTTGGAATGTTGTATTGTTGGTGCCAAACATACCGGTGGATGCTTCCACAGTTTCAGACTTCATGCTCAAACTTTAGATGCTTTTTGTGCATGAAGTTTTGTAGGCAATTTAAGGTGCTTACCTCATGTGATCAACAACATTGTCTTGCTTCTAGCGATCAGTAAGTCATTGTGTGAATTAGTCTCCTGTATATCTTTGCGCTCTTTGTCCCAATCGGTTGGCGTTGGTTGTCTTGGTTTCGTTTCATCTCTGATTTTTTTTGGGTGTTGTTGGAGGTGTTGGCTTCATGGTACTTTCTCAAGGTTGTTTTGGTTGTATATTGTGCAGGTTCTCATGGCGCCACGGTTGAAACTTCTTGAGAATTTCAGAGTGCATGCATTTGGTTCTAGCCTAATCACCAACGGCGTTGGAAAGTACTTGGTGGCAAACAATGGTTAATTGACGATAGACATAGTGGGGCAGAAGTTAATGCATGTCTCAAAAACGTGCTTCACTAATTATCTCAACTGACCAGTTGATTGGAATCCATTGTCTGAGGACACCGTTGTATCACCTTGTTTCGATTTCTGCAGCAATGGTGAGCTTCCTGTCACAAAGAAGAAGAAAGGAGGTTTTGCAAACAATTCATAGAAGAGGCGTAAAATTGTCCCGAGGACCATCATGAGGCGTTGGTAGGAGGTTTGGGCCTGTACTTCTCGTGGGCAAAGGCTGAATTTGATTCCAATGGCGATTCATGTGGTCCAAGAGTACTGGCTAGGAGATGAATAAACATGTTCATGCATCCATTTTTACTAACTTGAAATGCGATGTGCAATCTCCCATGTTTGTGTCTATCAGTGCGGACGAAGACTCTGTTGTAGATAACACATGCTAGATCGGTGTCCATGTCTACATTCTATATGATGGACAGTTGGGAGAGCCTCACCTGTTGCACTTATCTTGTGTCTCCAAAGGAGGCATAGTTGACCACCTGACTAGTGTTATCATGCAGGCTTTGTTAGATGAGGATGGTTTGTCTCATGAGGAGATTGCTTGTAAGCTAGTTTGTTTGGGGGCTGGTGGCGTGAGTACTTTCCAAGGTTCGAAAATAGGAGTTACAATACAAATTTGTAAGAAGTGGACTTCTTTTTTGTTATGATCCAATTGTGTCAGCCACAAGATTAATCTTGTTGTGGAGACTCTCTCCAAATATCCCATGGTTAGTTAGCTTGAGGGTCTTTTCCAATCTATATACTCGTATTTTTGTCGCTCTAACAAGCGTCATGCTGAGCTGTAGAAATTTACAAATCTCATGGAAACTAAGGGAAATAAGCATTAGGAAAAGTTTGAGGTCTCCCAAAGGCTGTTAGAACGAATCAATCGCAAGGCCTTGTGACATTACAGAATTTTTTTTTTTTTTTTTTTTTTTTTTTTTTTAAATTTTTTTAATAAAAAAAATAAAAATAAAAATTATTTATTTATTTATTGAGAATCTGACGTGGCACTAGTAGTGCCACACAGTATTTCAATTTTTTTTTTTTTTTTCCATAATAGCACCGCGGCCTTTTAGAACTCACAACCTTCTGGAGACCACATATTTTTCCTAATGATGGTTTGCAATGTGGAGACACGTTGGGTCTCCATGAGGAGTCCAGCAGAGCACATCATGGAGGAATACAAAACACTTCTGGTAAAAATGGACTTAGACATAATTTTTGCTCTTAGCCAAAATCCCAATGCAGGGGCGGATGACAATTTTGACTTGCTTGCTGACCTTGAGGTGTTACTATCATTGGCATGTTTCATTCCCTTGGTGAATGCAGCGCACTGCTTGATCAAATTATCTTAAGACTGCTTGATCAAATTATCTTAGGCTTGTGATATTTTTGTGTGATTTTATGAGTGCCGTGAAATTTTTCAAGAACAAGCTGGTACGACTCTTCTTTGATTGTTTTATTGCATACAACAAAGAGGACTTTGTGACATACAACATTTCGATGTCCTTGCAATGCAAAGACCTTTCCATGCATTTGGAGAAGCTTCCTGGCAACTCTGGCATCTCTCACTTGGTCTTTGATTTGTCCATGATCCACGTATATGGATGCTGTCATGACAAAGCCATGGGTGGGCATATCTTCGCCATTCAATAGGACTTTCACCGCTTGCAATACAACATCAAACGCCAGTTTTTAGTTTTTTTTAATCTTCAATATTGGAGGTACAAGGGGGCTGAGGCCAGTTGTGCACACCACTTGGTTATTCTGAAAGACTTCTACAGTCAAGTTCAAACTATGAACAAGGGGAATTCTAAAGGAGCCAGTAGATTAGTATCCTTTCAATATCCTTGTCATTGTCATTCCATTGATCAGCCTTAATATTCATGAGGTTTTACAAGGGTTTACACTCATGATTACCTTGAAACAATCAACATGATGCACACTAAAGATTGAGATTTGGAGTTTTTGTGACTTTGAAGCAATTGTTGCTATGGTGGAGGCCAATGACGTTGGTGGAGCTCCGATTACTGTGAGAGAGGCAATTGTGGCTCTTGAGGAGCTTTTTTTCATTCATTTGGAGTTCATTCATTTGGAGGATTTTGTATAACATGGCTTGTTTATCTTGTGTGTAGAACACTAACACTGCACTAGGCAGTCTTGCATTGTGCAAGAAGGGTTCGACTCCCTTGTTAGTGACATAACCATAATACTCAAACAAAAATGGGTAGACAAATTGCCACCTTTGTTTAACAGTTTTATCTGCGTTTTTTTACCAAAAAAAAATTGTATTACGGATTTACGATAAATTGGTTCTGGGATCGCTGGTCCTGTACTCTGAAATTTATGGCACATAACAATATTAACCTGTAACGGATAGGACTTCATGGTTCTAAATCTAATAAAAATAATCAGCAGATGGGCGTGTATTTTGGATCATCAGATTGAACAAAGGACATTTCACATGTACTTCAAAAGAAAAATGCAGTCAAATAAGGTGTTGTGCCGGTGGTCCAAAGTTCTGATCTCGGCCACCTCTCCCTTTCCCAGATCCCGCTCTATGAATAGCAGCCGCATTCTTCTTCCACTTGCCCCTATTCTCGACAAGGACTACTTCCTCTGCAAACTCACCTTCGGCATCAAATGAATCCTGCCTACTTCTGTCATTGAGACTGATACGATCCCACACAGAAGAGGGTTTGTCTTGCATGGGCCTCTCTTGTACCTTAACCGCTCTGTTAACGTGAACACCACCTACGTCGACTGGTTCTAACGGAACAAAGGGATCTTCATGAGTCATATCGACGTCAGCTCCTCCATTACTCTGCACGTCTGGACGCATAGTTCATTTTGAGTTTTAGTTTGATAACACCCATATTTTGCAGTACTATACGACATCACGAATGCAGCAATTAAAAGTGTACTGAATTACAAGCAAATTGGTAGCAGGAAGTACTTAAGAATCACATGGAGAACTACAAGCACTTCCTGAAATACGCTTAGCTGACACAACTCTCTTTCTTTGTTTACAATAAGAAAATTACCAGCATCTGAAGAAACCACAGATTGGAGGCGCTTTACTGACTCGGTCCTCCTCAAGGCATCCTTCTTGCTAGCAAGAAGTGCACTTTCATTCACAACCTCCCTCACTGCATTGATTAGGAGGCGTCGAGAAGCCTTCACAACTGGTGGAGACATCTCTTTCTGCAACCACCAAGAAGATTTCAAGAAAAATTAACTTCTTGAAAACCGCGAGGACCTTTTAAACATCCAAAAGAGTATAAATTGAGTATGACCAAAATGACGAGTTCTACGCAAAAATCAATACAAGCATGTTAGTTGAACTCGTTCAGTAACCTGACATACCATGTCGGGCCTATCTGCTCGTCCACGTCCGCGCCGCGTCCATATTTCAGGTGACCGTGATCGCTTGGTATTATTGCGATGCCCACCATCCCGACGACGGACTCTCCTCCTACCAGTTCCCTCCCCAGAAATCATGTCATCTGGTTTCACCGCTCCAACAGTTCCAGGTCCTTCGAGCTGTTCCTCAAACTCCATTTGTGTGGTCGTCTCTTGACCATGCTCTACTACTGCCACTACTGATCGTAGACTAGGTTCAAACTGCTAGGCAATATGAAGAACACAGTATAYTAATGTCAATGTGYTTAGGGGAAAAAATACGAATCATACAAGATAACATAAATCTATGATCAACACTGTTTTAAAAGCAATCATTATTGAGAGCCATTCYCAAGGCAAAACTATACGCTCAGAAGATCTAAGTCAATCACAAGCTGGAATAATGAAATAAAACATGCAAGACCAACGCATACGACTAGGAGRTCAAAATCGAGGGAAAAAGCCAAGAGACCTGAGCCTGTGCATTCTCATACACCAGYCCCGCGTCAGATGGTTTGTCATCCACAGTCTTAGCATACAAGTGTTTGTTGGATGCCATATGGTCCCAAAGCCTGCACCACCATTATCCTATGTTACGCACGAAACAACATCCATCTCAAAGTCCAATCTTTGCACATAAAGACATCAATCGCCATTGTAATAATGAACGTAACCTGAWAAAGTCTAYTCACAACCAACRTAAYCGCAACAGTTGTTGGAGGCATCAACTTTGATTCACGTCAATTACATTTCATGTGGCAAGGCACAACCAGAGATATAAACTGAAAAAAAYTCACATGAACATGATAACTTCCWAGCTGACGCTAAAATGACTTCAACAAGTGTATTAGCTAAAGAGGTCATACCAAGACACAAATGAGTCACTGTCACCGCCAAGAAAAGCTTCAAGATCTTTCACAGCCTGAATTTTGTCCTTTCCRTGTCCAATAAGCACAACCACGTACTCCTGCAAATTACCGCTYCAACATCAATACCTATTATAAAACTAAATAATAATGATGATAATAATAAACAAAAAAAAACTTACCAGGAGAAGGCTGATTTACAGGCAGGTTACAAATGTGAAAGTACTACAGTACCCAATTCCAAGTGTCCAACCTGAAAGCTACGCTACAACAATTGCGTGTGAATTCATCAACTCCATCAACAAGTGAAACACGACAGACGCTCTAAATGCAT
Source organism: Pleurozium schreberi (assembly GCA_006891605.1). Classification (NCBI taxonomy): domain Eukaryota; kingdom Viridiplantae; phylum Streptophyta; class Bryopsida; order Hypnales; family Hylocomiaceae; genus Pleurozium; species Pleurozium schreberi. The sequence goes on along the minus strand of VACF01002441.1, from coordinate 88,532 downwards.
CAAACTATCATTAACATGTAGCAATTGCCAATATTGATGAAACGCGGCCAAAAGCCCTAAACTAGCACCGTCTTGTATCAGACGACCATATATTCGAGTCACAACTTTAATTTTTTTCCTTCRGAGTCACATGCCTTGTGTGTGCATTCAAGGACGACCACATACGTTGAACATATAAACCCCCACATTCAACATGCAAGAGTGAGAATCAGAAATACAGGTGGAGTAAGACACAGGACACAAACTGGTTTGTATACGACAAACACTTGCAACCCTAGTATTTTCGTATGAAGTGATAAGAAAACGAACCACAAGAACATCATCCGTGTAGCTTCCGATGTATTCAGATAACTTGTCCTTCACGCATTCCCTGAGGTTTGCTGCTCCACTTCGGCTCAGATCCATTGTGAACTTTACTCCATCCATGATGATAATTCCCAATAGAGCTTCAGGTCCTCATGCTACATACTCTATGCAGTTGATGTTAACCTCAATTCATGAGCTAATACAGCAATGAATCCCGTGCTGATGTGCTTCTTGAAAGAGTGAACCCTCTACCCTGAGCAAAYAAATTCGATGTCAAATGTTTTTGTGGAAGAGATAACAGCTCCATACCAAAATTCCGAAAATTAGTCAAAAACAACGCGCACTCGAAAACCCAATATACTCTCCACAACCAACTACGACTTAGCCCCAAATGCACAAGTGTCTGTTCTTGCACAGACGTCACGCTCAATAACTTCCAAATCACCTTATTAAATCTCACTACCCTCTACCTCTTGTTGTCCAAGACTAAAGAATGCGAGTAATACTGAGCAAAGAAACCAATTCAGTTTAACCAAAATCCAAACCAATCAAAGATCCGTGAAACAAGAAGCTGATACCCGACTATATATGCAAACTAAGGAAAATAAATGCAAATAGCATATGCGACCCAAAAAAAACTTGATCGTATTCAATGAATAATTCCAAAACCGCCGGTCCCCCCAGTAGACAACATCACACTTTCACGTCCCTCTCAGGGGATCACCCGCTCTCAACTAAAAAWGTTCAAATCCCCTAGTTAACCCTAATCTCAAGCCTTTCGCTYTCTTTCTAATGTGTCATCTGTGACTGTTCAATTCTCCACACTGCTAAACCTAACGTCTCATGCATCCAAGCACGGAGGAAAACAGAACAGCAACAACAGCTCGACATTAACATGAACAACTAACTTCTCATCTATTGGCTGCCGACTTTGACTAAAACTTGACTTCAGTCCGGAGAAAATATCAAATGCGAAAGCATCAATCTCTAATACTCTTCCAGCCCTTGCACTCCCCAAACGCCAGCAATAACACTGCAACAGATACGAAATTCTACAAYACATTACAACTTATGAAGACTAAGAAACCCTAAACCAYAACACCTCCACAYGAACAACCCCAACATCTRCACCTTCCAAAGACCTAACTAAACYTCGACTTCAACCTCGCCACAAAGCATCATAGAAGTTCAATCTCATCAAATCTRCTGCTCTCTTGCAACTGCATCCGCTCTACCCGCCAAAAGTGACAAGATTACTCCAAAAACTACAAAGACACCCTCCCCTCTACGCCACCGCATTAAACTTCACAAACTCACACCACCACCAAAACCCTAAAATGCCAAGATCAAGAAAACAACCTCGGACTCCAAAATTTCAAACGTCGAGAGAACTCACCTTCAAGAATCATGTCCTCGAGGCGGAAGGAGAGGCGAGGAATGGAAGGAAACCAATAAAACGGAAGCCGCGAATCCAAACATGACACTCAGTGTGGGAAGGCAATTCTGGACGCCAGAATGAGAGCTCGGTCTCTTTGAAATCAGCTCTCTGAAAGCATGTGAAGTRCCAAAGAATGCGAAGCATCAGAGACTGACCGCCATTGATTTGCAAACTTGGCAATCGGATTCTGCAACTACGAACGCGGAAGTAGGCGAGGAAGCGAGAAAAGCGAAGGAGAGAGCGGGGAAGTTGGTTAGGGTTTACAGGATTCTTCAAATGTTGGAGGAAGCTTCCTTCACTGTGTGTACCGGCGTACCCGGCTATCATGGCCAACTACACTACAGTACTGGAATGGTGGTGAATAGTGTTACCTACACTAATTGATTTAAAACAGTCATAAGTTATTACTCTTCATGAATACTAGTCTGCCCTGTGCGGTTGCCACGTGCAAAATTAAAGTAAAAGTGATTTTCTAATTTTTGGATTCATAAAAACTTCGAAATTCAATAACTTTCACCCCGTAGGTCGGAACGGCACGAAACAAAGTCTGTGCACCCCTCTTCGCTGAGAGCTTTCCGACGGTACCAAGCACGCCATCGGGGAACGCACGGTCCGGGAGATCTCAACGTAACAAACAAACAAAACAAAACAAACAAACAAACAAACAAACAAACAAACAAACAAACAAACAAACAACGTGATTTAAAGGATAGATTTTTACCAACTATAGGTACAAAGTTTTCCCAACTATAATACTACTAGGATCCATGCACTTTTAAAAAATATTCATCAAGAGTAAAACTTATAGCATTTCTAAAATAGTTATGATGGTAAATAGTATTATCCATACTTAGTGCAGTGTGCCATGTGCCGTTGCCACACTCAAAAGAAAAGTACAAGTAATTTTCTAAATTTTTTGGATGCATAAAAACTTCAAAAATCAATAACTTTCACTCTATAGGTTGGATCGCGACTAAACCAAGCCTGTGCACCCCTCCTCATTGAGAGCTTTCCAACGGTACCACGCACACCACCAGTGGACGTACAGTCCGGAAGATCTCCACGTAACTAACAAAACAAACAAACAACCTAATTTAAAGAATAGATATTATTATCTATGCCAATGTTCAGAAATTGGACAATGAACAGATTGAAACTGAAGTTTCATCCTCCTAATTGCTTGGATGAAAGTTTTTCTAATTTGTAGAGATACTAGATCAAGTTCACGTCATTCTATCGAAGGGTTAGATTTGGTGTTATAAGAATATATATTTTTCTAAAATTACCAATGTGCAAGTATGTCAAGTGGTTGACCATGCCAAAATTGCACGGAGTTTAGTTCAAAACTGGATTTGCGAAAATGAGGTCATAGATTTTAAGAACACAAAAATTTAGAAAATCACAATATTATGAGAACCTCATTTCAAATCCATTCCAACAAATTCTACTCCATAAATGGTAATATTTTGCTTGTTATCAAGTTTTGAAGGAATTTTGAAATTTCCCTTTCAATATTTATAAAAAATATTGGGTATAGCATTGGTGAATCTAACCGTATGGATGGAGTCTACAACTCTTAGTTTACAACTTTAATGTGTATATCAATTCCAAAATATGCTTCCAAATAGCACTTTTTATAGATTTTTCTCAAGTCGTCAATTTTGGGGATGAACGAAGACGCTCTAGGATTGAGGCTTTACCCCTAAATGTCTTGATTCATCTCTGAAATTGACAATTTGAGAAAAATCTATATAAAGTGTTATATGAAATCATGTTTTGGGATTGATATACAAATAAAAGTTGTAGACTATCACAGTGTTAGCAAAATGGATTTGAAATGTCAAAAAATAATAAAAAAAAAAGTAGCAAAAAATCACATCTATGGCTGAACCTACTTCTACTAAAATGCTTCTCAATCACTCATAATGTTTTAGATGGATCTGAAATATTAACCACACAAACTAGATTAGTAAGCACTAGGGCTTCTTTTTTTGGCTTTTTGGTGCTAGATTGCACCAGAAAAAAAAATCTGGCTAAAAAAGGTTATAAAAAATGCCAAAAAAGTTGGATGAAACCGCCTGACAACTTTGAAATTAAAAAATATATTAGATGAAATCGCCTAATTGTGGATGAAAACCATACTATACATCCAATAAGTGGATGAATGTTGCAATTTGGAGCACCACTATAACATTTTATATCGCCACTATGTCACTTCTTCATAAATGAAAAAAAAGCCCTGATAAGCACAACTTTTCCAAGAAAAATTAGTGAAGAAGAATCATATATAAAGAAGCTATGAGTTGTTGAAGTTCACTAAAATGCAAAAATTCTAGATTTAGAACTTTGAATTGCTCCCAAACATTCAAAACAACTTGGATTGGCATGAAATTTTTACCACAAAAGTTGGACCTTCATGGGAACAAAACCCGACAAGTTTTATCAAAAACAAACATTTGATGAAAAAGTTACAAGCCCCCAAAGTTGTAGAGCCATTAGACTGCAATGTGGTGAATTCAAATTGAACCTATGAACTTCGAATGGCTCTCAAAAGCTCAATAAATCTTGGTTTGATTTGAAAATTTTACCATTGAAACTAGACTAATATGTTGAGATTTCCAACAAGTTTTATTGAATTTAGACACTAGATGCAAGAAGTTACCAACCCCCAAAGTTGCAGCAATCAAAATGTGATGTGGTGAACTCAAATTGAACGTGTGAACTTCAAATAGCTTTCACAAACTCAATACATCTTGAATTGATCTGAAAATTTAATCGTTGAACCTATCATTTTCTTGTTTTTATTGAATTTTCTTGTTTTTATTGAATTTGGACATTGGATGCAAAAGTTACAGCACTTTGAATTTGACTGCCAGACTATGTGAGGACAATTTCCGTCCCCTTCGTTGATGAGGGGTTAACAACAATGAGATATTCTACAATATCAGAATTCCGCAAGGCTCCAGTTGGTCCTCTCTGTTGTCAGTAAGTAGAGTACTGTACACTGGATGACTGCTATCACCGTATCACTTTTGCGAGGCTCCTGTTGCTGACACGGAAAGGCTSTGTTGTAGCATCTGCTACAGCTTCGTTGACTGAAACATAAGTTTCAAAACTTTTTAACCAAATAAATTGCCAATCCAAGAAGTGAAATTATGAAGAAAAATGGTGCAGAAAGATGCGTCTTTCTAAAAGAGTATCAAACTTTGCTAGAGCCTGCCAAAATCACTGATCGACGGTCAGCAAGGACAACACCACTAACTGGAATATAATTGAAGCATGGAGCTGGACGGATAGTAAATGACCAACCCAATTCCGCTCCAGCCCTTCAACTTCTACAACACAGTAAAGAAAAGTCCCAGAGGAGGCAACTCCAGTCAATAATTATAGAATTGGGGATCTTCATTCTTGACTTGTAGAAGATGAGGTTTTAAAAGTCTACACGAGAACTAGAGTTTGTAAAGGAAAAGTAGCAGTCGGGAATCTTACAAGGTAATCTCAAAATTCAGCAGATGATTCTTACACAGACTGTCTGCAYTCGTGCAAGCCCCTGCACACGACGTACAGATGATCCTTGCAAACCCCAGGCAGCACAATACGGAGACGGTGCGCTGAATGCTCAAAGCCTACCCGGCCGGTTCAATCCCTTCTGGACCCGGCACTGCTAYTGATCGAGGTCTTTTACCTGTTTGCAAACGAAGTTCGAAATGACAACAGCCAGCAGTGGATGAAATGATGGTAGTCACTACCTTCCACTGCTGAAGGAAGGAACAATCAAGTGGAAAATGTGGAAAGTCGACTTATTGCCACTCTCAGAAACAGCGGCTTCATAGTGTGCACTCTTCTCTTCATCCTCTTTCAAGCCTGCTGTATGGAACAGCTGCAACCACCACTCTYGGGTTCGCGGTTTGATCTGCCACCGAGAATTTGAATTAATTCACAGTGGAAATTTTAAGGCGTCATGCAATTCGAAAGATGGTCAATGGCTCACAGACGAATTAATAAGTTGCTCGAGTTGAATCACTCACCAKTTTCGCAGATTGTCCGGTTATGGCCTTGCTTTCAGCCACTGGAGGTCGGCTCTTGCCTGGAAGCTCACACCATCAGTGCAAGGCTCTTCTAACAGTGGGGGTTTCAACCAAAACACCAATGAATAAGAAATTTTAAAACTCATAAAATAAATCTAGGTAAGTACACGTATCCAATTTCAGGGTTCTAGAACTTTACCGACGACCACAACAAGATTATGTGCTGACAACCGTGAGAGCTCAGGTAAGGTTACATTCAAGTCYCGCTTCTTCATCAGGTCCAAAGTGTCTGATACTAAAACAAACGAGAACGAGCGCGAGCGGTAGGGMAGAGGTTGGTTGACTTCGGCCACTCGGATGAGTCCCTTTCTGACAAAGTTTTGACATATTTCGTGAACAGGTTTCTTCATTCTGGAAGGCTGGATACCCCATACTTCGGAGTTACTCTCCTTCAGAAGCTTAGAGACAAGGCCACAAGTCCCAGGGCCGATGTGTAACAGCCGGTGCATGGTCTTTCCATACATGTCTTGAAGAATGTCTATTACCCCACATACAGGTGCCGTGCATTCAGGTTTGGATGACGCCTTGTCACCTGTGAACCCAAATGAGTTAGTCACTGTCACCATAACAAGTGATTAAGAACGCACTAGATCAGAAGAATGCAAACCCAAAGAACTCCAAAGGAGCGAAATATGTTGGAGTGACATACCATTCCAAACAACAGCAGGAGCCTCTTCTACTTCTTCATCAGGCGTTATTTGTAGGACTTGTTTTAYCGCCACGCCCTTCTGCGGTGGACTCGGGAAAACTTGGATATCACACAAAATGGTAGAGTTAGGAGGCATGTGGTGCATGGACTTGGAAAGTACTCGTTTGTAAACTTACTGACTTACGTAAGGATCTACGACATTCTAGCAGAGTATCACCCATAARCTTACAAAGATGAAAACTACAAAGAGCTAAGGAACAGTGTCATTGCAGCTGGGCGTATCACATTTTTACAGGCATCAGAAACCAATGATTAAGAATAGTTTCAGTGCTTCTTCAATTATTTGACAAGTTTGTATAAAGATGACCCTGTTTAAGTGCGATTTTCAACTATTCTTCAGGGACTTCTGAGTTCTCTATCATAATTTGATCTTCAAAAACACTAAAAACCGTTAAAAAAAATCACTGAAATGGCCCTAAAGCATGTCATTTCAGTGTCAACCCATCAATCAATTGAAGCAACACTGAACAGTTGATAATCAGAGGGGAGGAACTCTTGCGTCTCGGTAGGACGCAAGAGCAAACAGAAATAAAACATCAAATGAGAGAATTACCTGAATCTCCATAAGAATAACCAATCAGTAGTATACCACCCTACACAACCCACCAGAATTGGTTCTCGAAATTCTCATATGTGCACGCAAGTACAATTGAACCAAGCCACATACAGACCAACACAAAATCATGAAATCGTATTCCACAGCATAGCATAGCATAGCATAGTTACATAGATTGGTGATATAACTGATTTCACTACAATTCGTTGGAATTCCATCTAATGTCTCCTCTCTTATGCACACTGTAGCCATAACCGTGGTAGCCGGAGAATGAACCATTGAGCGATCAATACAAGATCAATAAGAGCAGTACACACCACAAGCAGGAAGCAGAGGGAAACCGTAGGCGATATTCGAGACTTGGGAGGGACTGCAATAGTAGAGTTAAACTGTGCACTTTCGGGCGGTCGCCTAATTGGCAATCCTGGACGGCGTGCCATTGCCCCTGTCATGTTTCTTCTTACTGTTCGCCTGCAAAAACCACACCAATCATCTCATCACAACAAAAAAAGAATTCCTTCATGCCATTAGAAGCTCCTGCACTTCTTTCCACACTCTTAGGTCACAGACCAAAACTGCTCTACAACCGATCGCGCAAATCAGTGACACTCTACATCGATCCTCTCTATTTCAAGCTCAAACACGATCACATTGCAACTCCATAAGCTCCTTCACCAGCTAAACCTACCTTTCAACGAAAAAAACCTCTAATACACCAACACGAGCAATGCGCGTGACGAGGAGCTAGGGTTGCCATCGGAGCTTACCTAACTTACTACTGAAATCGAAACGACCGTTTTACTCAAACTCTTTTCTCTTCCCCGTCACGCACGCAGCGTACGTTCGACGTCCAACGATCTCACACTCCGTTCTTTGCCCCTGTTTCCCCTGTTTCCACCTACGAGGCAAATTTTACAAACCACGATTCTCCACTTGCAACTTGAAGATTTTTTCACTAATGTCACCAAGCTCTTGTTGCTGTATCCGAGTTCTGGAGCTGCAAGCTAAGCTTACGCAATCCGACACCGACGCGCCTGTGTACAATAATGCCAAAACAAACAGCAGTGAGGCTCGAAACCTGTCGACTGAGGCGGTCTTCGCGATGAAGTTGAGAAACTCAGGAGAACAAATAAAATATAGAAAAATATTGACATAGATAGATAAAGTCGAATTAAAAATATTGGAAGAGACGAAGACGACAGCAGGCAAAGTACACGAAGTCCATGTGACGAGGAGTGCGAGCGCGTGAGCTTGGTGAAAAGGAAGATTTTGAAGGCTTCGGAGATACAGTACTTCCAAGAAGACCGATTCCATGGGAAGACGGTGCAATTAGAAGGACAATTGAGGATGCGGGCGAGGGTTACCCTAATCAAGGTCTAAAGTAAAGTAACTACACCTACTTGTGATCCCTTTCAAAAATCCGGACAAATTCTTCCGTTAAAAAGGGAAATTAGTGGCAGGAGAAGTTTTCATCTAAGGCTGGATTTAGACTAGGGTCCTAAATCGGATCTAGAAAATCACACAACCAATAGGATTGCTCTCAACCAATACGATTTCTCAATTTTTAGAGTTTCTTGGTTCTGGGCTCAAGTCTAAACCCGGCCTAAGCTAAACCCTTGAATTCCTATCTCTTGACCATGGAAATAATCCCTTTTGGCACTGTATGGCATCATTTACTCTTAAAACCAAAAGTGTTCATGGAGTTTACACTACTACATGTGATCTCTCTTTTTGTACAAAATTCCAAGGATGAACAATTGCACTTCTGTCCTACTTACTGTAGAGAGATTCTTTGTCATTCATCAGCCAAAAATTTGCCACATTTGGTAATTTAAGGATTAAAATATTCCCCCAACTTGGTGAACAATTTAGGTGGAATACTATGGTAGTTGCCTTCACCAAACTTGTGGAACAATTCTTACATAGTGATGAAGACAAGTGACATATTCCAAAATCATTGAACAAGGTGATGAAGAATTTCCTCTTGTTGTGCCTCCCTCTATAAATTGCCTCCATACATAAGGATTTATGGTTGCTTTTGAGTACACCTAATTTCATTAATTTGGAATTCATCGTTTTTTATAGGGATATGGTGCCCAAAAAATGTTTAAAAAAACATTTGGAATATTGTCTAGACTTCCAACAAGATTTGACAAAATTATGCAATTTGATTACAAGAATGATGTTCAATTCAAATGAATAAAAGGTGAAAGCACCTTACTATTTCCTTTTGAGAGAATATCTACATCAAGAATGCAAATATGCACACAAAGGCAATTTGGAGATGAAAAATGCACCTTTAATTCCTAGAAGCACAAACTAAAATTAGTAGGATTATTTTCAAAAATTTACTATCAATAATTGCAGTTCATCCCAATTATATATTTCTTTGATTCACAAAGAGCATTGTTACTTCATTCCATTTATAAATCACATGATTTTTCTTGAAACTTCTTCAATGAATTTTAATTAAATGAAGTGTGCTTCTCACATCATTCATCATGGTCCATCTAATGAATGATTGAAAGTTTCAAAAGTTAATAAATGAATCTACAAAAAGATTCACTTTGAATTGTCAAAGTTCTAATTTGTTGGACTTAACACATCTATCAAATTTTACTTTTATTCTACAAGTAGAACGTTGGGATAATGCACGATGTAGATTCTTTTTGTTTTGCACATTAAAAGCTTTGTTCTTAGTTGAAGATTAGTCTACTACAGTGAGTAATATTGGTGAAATAATCAAGTGATTTAGTATTTCAAACACATATAGTGTATTCACATCGTCAACTATAACCACACATGAAGTAAAATGCTCTAAAACCTATTAAGCTAATAAGCACCTCACACACTACCACTTTGTGGTGTTGTAAATAATTACTATTATTAGATTGGTCAAATCTTCATATTTTGTTCTTCTCAAACAAGAAGAKATTCCAATGTACGAAAGAACGTGATATTTGGATACCATATACAAAAATTATGAAGGGTCAATTTTTTTTGGCAAAGGTTCTAAAACTGTTTTTTCAACATTAGTATATTTTAACTTTAGAGAGGTTCATAGAGTAATGATGGCAATTTTATACAAGGGGTAATTTTAGAATATGTCTACCTTAAACCATCTCTTTACAAAGTTTGGAGTTGAGCACTTGGCATTCCGTTCTTTTTCATTTTGTAATTGATTCTTGATTTGTATGAATGTGCATATAAACTTACCATGTTTCTTGTAGAATGACTCTAAACACCATTGAAGTTGGAAATGTCTCAACTTTCATTCGTTGTTTCAAAAAACTACCTCTTGATGGTTGTTTTTGAAAAGTGGTGGTTGTTTTGAGGCACTAAAAGTATTCATTCAAGGCCATTTTTAACCCTTGAACACAGCACTGGACGTTTTGTGTCCTTTTGATGACACATAATCAAATTGTGTAGGAGAGAATTGCAACTTTTCATAATCTGTACTAGGAGTGCAAAGGGAAGATCTTCTCTAGTACTTTGACTTCCAATGAGTATATTTGGCTTTTCAAAGTAGATGATGTCACACAATACCAAAAATGCATCATTTCCACTACCACTCGTCCGTCGTTCAAGGATTAAGAAAGAAAGGTGTTGCAATTAGCTGCTTCTACCTTACATGGTCGATCAAGACATTGTATTGTCTTGTATCATAAGAGATGTTTATTGACCATGAAAGAACACAACAATCACATAACTCAAATAAGTATTTCCAGCTCCAGCTGCATTTTAAAATTTGTGGACAGACGGAACATGTTGCATTCTCATCCTCGCCAATACTATCTGCGTGAACACTAGGCTTAATACCCAAGCAGTGACAAACAATAATCTACAAAAAAAACTGTCAAGAACCATCGCATTTGCTAACAAAGCTACCTCTTTACCTGTTGCACAACAACTGTGACAAGGTATGTATGACAAGTTTCTAATTGAGAATCTACTAAAAAATACAGGCGATTCATCGCAGTGAATCAATTTGTAATGGCAAGCAAAGCATTCCTGGGAGCTCCCTCTTCCTGCGTAAACAACACATCCCCAAATTTGAGAAATAAGGTAGGAGAAACTAAATCAACCATGGTTTTGTCTTTTGCACTGTAGCAGTACACCATGCAGTAAATGGAGGATGGTCCCTCCAAATTTAAACCATTGTGACTGTGGCACGACACTAGATTCTGGCTCCATGGTGTCAGGAAAAAAAAAAAAAAAATTGGTTACCAACAGCAACTCTTCCAATCATACTCTTGGTTGGCTTTCAATGGCGAGTGGTGCAAGCATGACTTGCATATACGCCTATGTTCAATGATCTTGGAATGTAAATGGAGTCGTCTACTATCCTTTAAGTTACTATCCTTTAAGTAAAAGGCAATGCCCAAGGAGGAAGGCCTTTTGCTATATAAAGGGCCAACGAGGAGGGCGGAGCCCGACGAGGAGGCGCTTTATATAGCAAAATGCCCAACAACGAGGGACATTGCCCAACGTAAATCACTAGCAAGGAAATCGAAGTTGGATGAAACACATGCGATGAAATAACAAGATAGGATGAAGAAACCATAATGCTTGATTACGCAAGTTTGCCCGCATAATCAGGCATTGTGGCTGATTGCACAACAGAACCCTCCCTGGAAATGAACGGGCGATTTCCTAGGAGTAGTTTACGAGTGATCTACAACCTCCCACTTTGAAATTATTGCATAAATTTAGAAACAGTGATAAAAAGAAAGAGTTTGAATCCTGAGAGTTTGGGTCCTTTACCCAAAGAGATCTCTCCAGTGAGCACATTAGTGGTCTTTCAAAAATACCACTCCTACATTTCGATTACCAGGCTTCAAGTGACGGAAAGAAGATCTTCTACACTGAATCGTCCTAAGAGTGCATGTTACAAAATGCACTTACTTATGGTTATAACTTTTCTACAAGGGAGGAATATTTTTATGCTGACAAAGCATTACGAATATCATTGTTAAAAATCTTCCTCCCTTGTAAAAAGTTATAACCATATGTAGATTCTTTCGTACTATTCGACGCTTACTCATTAGGACATATTAGTGAACCTTAGCTTCATATGTTGGGCAAAAACAAGAGATTCAATTGCTAGCGATGCGGAGACAACACAATTCAGCTCGCGAGAATGGTACTCAATTAAGGTAGGAGCACCCAATGACGTCCATGCACCTAATGGCATCAGTTTCTACGTAAGGTATTGATTTTAGAACATAAATGTAGGTAGACTATAAATAGCTTATCATTTAGGTCAAATAAAAAATAAGCTATGTACACTCTAAATACATTCATCATATGAAATGACTATCATGTATAGAAACTGACGCCATTAGGTGCACAGACGCCATTGGGTGCTCCTATCTTAAAGTGTCTAGGATACATACATTCATCATTTGAAATGAGTATCGTGCAAAGAAATTGACGCCATTAGGTGCACGGACGCCATAGGGTGATCCTACCTTAAAGTGACAAGGATACGTACATTCATCATCTGAAATGACTATCATGTAAAGAAAGTGACGCCATTGGGTGCTCCTACCTTAGAGTGACTAGGAAAGGGATGCTTACCCTGATGATATGACAAACTTGAAGAACCTCATCAAGAGGCGCCCAGTCGCCGAAGTTTTGCTCCCTAAATTGATACGCCACACCACCTCTCCCGTTGCGAGCGATCAATAGACCGCCCTTGATCGTCCCTTCTCCTTTGGTATTCGACTTGATTCCTGTCTTGGTGGCGCGCTTCCAGTTCATGCGGGCCAGGGGATTCTCCGTGAGCTCGAGCACTTCCATGTCGTCGGCGCCGATCACCTTAATCGTCGGCACGTCGTCCCAGCCATCGTCGGCAAATTTGGGGCCCAGATCTTTCAACAACCCATCCCCTAAAAACTCCTCCAACGAATACGACGCCATCACCACAGTAGCCCGTCTCCAAAAGTATGTCCTGCACAAGCTTGTCACACAATCCTCAAGCACTCGATGCCGTCTTCTCCYAAAAAATTTCCTTCACCARCTATCTCTGCAAGCTCTMAATGTTYTGGCCAAACCCTTTTTCTCCGAAATTTGAGCTCAAAGGACGATTTCAAGGACAACTTTCACTGCGTTGCGAGGGATTGGGCAGCAGATGGGAGTGAGTAGAGGAGTAAAAGAAAGTGTTCTACGACATGCTGCGACTGTGTTTGACCACCACATTCGGCTACACGTGATGTGAGATCRCCATGGCGCACAAAAATCGACTGCAACAGGCTGGACGCGCAAAGCCGCAAACCGAGTTGCGGAGAAGTGACCGAGCTACTTGCACGGGCTTAGCGTCGGCCTCCCCGCCTTGACTTTCGGTAACAATGCCGACCGGAATTCGTCCCTCCAAGTAAACTTCTAACTTGAAATTTCATAATTAAGGGTGAGGCACTCAATGGCGTCCATGTACCCAATGCCGTCTCTTTCTAAGTCATCCATTCATTCTAGACAGTAAATGTAGCTGGACTATAGACTGCTTATTATTTTGGGTCAAAGAAATAAGCCATGTACTACCTACCTACATTCATAGTCTGAAATGATTATGCTATGTAGAATGAGAGGGAATTGGGTACAGGAAAGCCATTGGGTGCCTCTCCCTTAGAACTTGGAATTTTTATCTCTTTGAAAGTTCATTCCAAAATACTTTAATCCCATCAGGTCGAGCGTGACCCTTTTTGTCATTTTTATTCAAATCCAATGGTCCACCTCAAAGCAAGGTCTAAACGAAACAAGAAGGCATGGAAATTGTGCATCTAATGAGCTTATATAGAGTGATTTTGAATGAATATTGAATCCACAGGGAGGGAATCTAAGTTAGCTAGGAGGGGATTTGAATCTCACAAAAAGTTCCATGTGTCCTTAGATTCATGTGAAACCAAAGCAAATGACTAACAAAAAAATTTCACATTCATTTCCTTCCATGCTCTCAAATAAAGACAAAGTTGAGTTTAATTGAATTTGTGCACTATGGACTAGCTACAACTTGAGTGCAAATGAGTCTAGAAAGGACACCTTAGTTACATGAAAAATCAAATTTAGACATTGAACAAAGAAAACTTGAATAGTTTAAGGACAAAAACAAAAGTGGTCTTGGAAAATTATGGTCATTAATGCACATTACACCCCAAATTGGAGTGCCAAATATGTGCTTTGGTGACCATGAGTTGCCAATACCACTTTTGTTTTTGTCTTTTAGCTACTTAAATATTCACTGACCAATGTCTATATTTGAGTTTTTTTTGTACCTATTCAAAGTACTTTTGAGTGCGCTTTTATTATTAAAGATTTCAAGTTCTAATTACAAAGCAGTGAATAATTAGAGTTATATTTGGTGGGGCAAATTTTAGAATGCATATATTGAAGAATACCAAAGCACTATAGACTTTTTGGCCTTTAGTTAGTCATGTTGCTCATGTGGAGATGATTTGTAAAATAAGAGATGTCATCTTCTACTATTCTAATCTTTTCTTGGTTTGTATTTCATAGTTTACTATAATAAAAAAAATTGATAAATTCTCAACCTTTCCATGCATGGATTTGGTGAAATGCAACACAAAAATGCTTCAACTTTCATGTATTCTTGTTGCAAAGAATAGTAGAAGATCAAATTTTTGCAACATTTTGCAAAAAAAAATACATTGCATTACAAAAAATCTGAAACTACTAAAGGCCGCGAGTTTTTTCTCCAGAGGTGCAATTAGAATTCTTTTTAATCAAATTTCAATTTAAAAAACAAATTTTTTTAATTTTAAAAATAAAAATAAAATAAAAATAAAAATTGTATTTTTTTTGTATTTGCACCGACCCCGCGGCAAAATTCTAAACGGCCCTAGCGGGGTTTAGATTTTTGTAATGGATGGTAAGATTCATCCCAATACAAATAAACTTCTAGCTACAATACAAAAGCTAATTCAAATATTGTAGGAAAGTAGACTAGTCCAAATCCAACATGAGTCCTAAAATGCGATTCAAATGTATTAAGACCATAAGTGCATGTCTATAGTATATGTCTTAAGTCACATTTAAAAAAATATTAGGGCATATACAATAGAAACACATTATATCCTAAAATGATGGTATTAGGGTACAATTGAACCATTTTGAGAACTTTGTTGGTTTTACAACCCTCTACCTAAATAACACTAGTYCACAATAATTTAGGGCTTTTGTGAATTATTGCATTTTTGAATGGTAATGCTTGGGTCCTTTTTGTCATAGTGCCAATGAAAAAATTGTATTTATGTAGTTTAATATCAATCAAAGACAACCATTGATCTAAGAAATTTATATACAACCAATAATGGGGAACATGAACACAAGGCACGACAAAGAAAGTGTCTTCTTTTTTGCAATCAAGAATTTTATGATTTGCAGGGTATTAGTACATGAATTCATTTCATATTAGATGAAATTATTGCATTTTAAAAGTGGTACAATGTAGTCCACTTTGTTTTTCATGCATTTAAAATAGTGTGATTGGCCTCCAATTTGCATCCAATCTTCATCTACTTTATTTCCAAATTTTCTCAATTTTCATAAATTTTATCTCATGTTCACAATAATTAGGTTGGATTCATCCAACATTTATCTGGATTGGTGTTGGATTTTGGACTAATGTGTTCAATTGTGGCACAAATTGAATTCTTATATGATAACATTTGACTTTTAACCTTAGAAGGACGCGGGGTCCCCTTGAAAATCATCATTTCTAAAACTGTGGGAGCAATTGGTATTAAAAAAATTCAAAAAAATTCATTTGAAGTCAAAGTATTGTGGAAGATCTTCCCTTTCCACACAAAATTCCGAGGATGAATAGTTGCACTTCTGTCCCACACGGGAATATACTGTCATCCATCGGACACTAAGTGTCCGCGGCGTCTTTCCTGGGTTAAATGTATTAAGCCCTAGCTTACAGACTTGATGTTCAAATTTAGAACAATTGATAAATATAAAGATGTCACAATTCACAAAGTCATGGTTTTTTCATCCATCTAAATGTGTGTTGATTTTTATGTTGGTTCTATAGTTGAAGGAGCATAGGAATGTCTTACTTCAAAAAATAATCTTTCTAGTTAAAAAAAAGACACACCAAATTGACTTGAATAACTAAATAAAATAAATATGTGGAATAATCACCATAATTAGAATTTAACATGATGAATTTAAAGGGAAAAAGAATTGTGAAAACTACACATTCAATCTATAACCAATTTAGAAGTTTTTCCAATCTTTTATTTCTAATCTTATTGAAAATTATTGGTTGGCGTAGTAGTAGATCTAAACTTTTGGATATAATTGAGGATTACATTTAACAATTTTATGTACAAACCCTAATTAAACTATTCTTCTTGGTTGCATTTTTTAATACATCTTCACAATTTTGGAAATCTAGACCACCCTTGGTTTTCAAGGATTAAAATAATTTGTCTAAGAATATTTTTCCAATTTGTTGCACTCATTGAAAGTGTTGATTTAAGCCAAATTTCATAGAAGTGGAGGAATAAGTTGGACTATGGGACTCAAAATCAACAACTCAAATCCAAAATGACAAATCAAAATTGATATTGGCTTTGTTGAAATTGACAATAAAAAATCTTAAGTGAGCAATTATAAATACCAATACATGAGTACCCATGCAAGGATGCAAATGGCAAATATAGGTTTTGTAGTTGGTAGAAGAATATCAAGTGTGTTGATATTCAAAATGGTCATAATTATCATCACCATCAACTTGTGTTCACAATTCTAAAATTTGTCTACACATCAACACTTGAGGTAGAATAACTGTGACGTTCATCTAATTGCTCACTTAAGATTTTTGAATCAAATTGAAGAAGGATGTTCGACACATAATTTGATTAGCAAACCTTAAGAGTGTCAATTGTAGGTGTAGTCACCTCATTGAAGGTCATTCCAAAGTTAGGACATCCACAATACAACCTTATATAAATGTATTCTAAAGTAGAGTTTTCTTTTAGACATTACTATCTACAGGAAGACCAAGGTGATACTACCTCCAATTTAATAAGAGAAAGTGATCCTATATTTTGGTTGTTTTGACCCCAAAAAAACCAAAGCAAAAGCAAAACATTGGAGGAAATTCTCTACCACAAAACATACAAAGATTGTTCATAGACCATTGCCATTTGCTTTAGAGATCAAGTATAGAGGGTTGCATTGAGGACACTCAAAGTTTCATGAAGATTTGCATAACCATCATATGGAGAAAATGATGTGCACCATCAGTTGAGAGTCACGAGCCTAAAACTATTAAAGGCAAAACAAGATTATAGAAACATACTGGATGAGTGAAGGCTACTTCTATTATCAACCTTTGTATCCATCCTTGCATACGAAAAAACAAGAAACTAAACCCAAACCTCCCAACAAACTCTAGGGGTAAGAATTATCAACGATTTGACATTGTACGTTGCACTTTACAGTCACACTCCATTATGTCACAAAAAGATGCATACAAATGAGAAAAATGGATCAAGATCCTCTTCCTGGATCCAACTATATGCAAAATAACCCCAAATATTTCTTTAATGCCTTCTATATGCAAAACTCTGGATTGTCACAAACTCCCAATGAAACAGCCCTGGTCGTTAAACAACGCCATCGACAACCATTTGCATTCGGACTATGACTAATTAACGAGGTCTTCTGTATTTCTACTTATGAGTGTCCATACAATCGACAAGCACGTATACGATAAACCACTGGCCACTCATTCAACTTACTACCCCTAAACCATCCCACCTGTAACAAATGATATCGTAGTACAAGCTGATATTCAGCCATCACCAGAAGGTTTTGTCAATCTCACCAACAAAACTGTCAGCCCAGGAGGTGGTTGGAACACTGATTTGGAATGAAGGCAACTACACTGTGAAGGACACCCATCGCTGTTGGACCCAAACTGTCTATACCGTAGTCCCTTTCTTTAAATTTAGATGAAAACAGGACACACCGCTACTGATTTTCAGGATCACTGTGTGAGACAACATGTAAACATACTGAGCTAGTAAATAGAAAACATCAACAACGGTGTGAACTGTATTTATTCACAAATAAAGTTGCAAACTGACACTATTTGCAACCTCTCAGCAAGTTTCAGTGTACAGATATCCCAAGCAAATGGGAAGTTGTAGAAAACATATAKCTYAACATTCTTAACATCTCCATTACCAAGAAGCCACCCAAAATTTCAAGGCTGAGGAGGCGAGTACCTATTCTGAGAAGTTGTTGCAACGTTTGCTGTTTCTCTGGTGGAAAATAAAGTTCTCCATCTTCAGGTCAGTCGCCATTGTCAAAGGCTCTTTGAGAATTGAAGATTGTGGCCAGAAGACGAACCAAGGTCTACGACTAGTTTTGTAGAAAGCCCTCCAACGTTCTCAGTCTTGAGTCTCAAGCGGACATTGTAGATGCAATTGATTTGTTGTCCGCTTTGGTCCTCATCAGGTTTCTCCACTTTTGGTGATCTATCAGTAAGCGAACACCTCCGCGCACAATAAKTCGACCTCCTAATCAATGAAGAAAGTTTTAAATGCTTTCTTCTGTATATTTGAGCGAAGGAAGAACTGGCCAMAAGCGACAAGCTTCATTCAAATCGAATCATCTAGAAGAATTTTCAATAGGAACACGCCAACAGTCTTTTTGAATAATCAAAGTGGCATCGATATATTCATAAACTTCCTCTTTGCAAATGCCAGCCACCACTTGTTGGGTGTGCCGTTTTGCCGATATACTTTCTCCATCAATCTTCCACTAGTCTCTTCCCGCACTTGCTTAAAGTAGTTCCGCAACAACTCTGCACAGAGCATCCATCCTGGTTAGTCCATACGTACTGCAGCGTACTTCCATTTGCCTTCACAGAGGAACCCCRAAATCGTCCAAGGATAATCGCAAAGGGTAACATGTTATAACAGGGATTTTCAATAAACTTGTAGACAAAATAAAGACAAACTTCTCCATAATTCACGGGGAGGTCTGCCTAGATATCMTGGGCAGGCCACCGTATGATCACAGTGACCATAGACAGACCTCCCCATATATCATAGCATTTCATGATGCTCTCTAAAAGTTTCTGAAAGTCTAATTATACTGTTTTTAACCTTTTCACCGTTAAAAGACAGTGAGATAGTTAACCTAAAAGAAAATAGATACCTCCTTCATCCTTAGTCTTTGGTGCGGTGAACAGGCCTCCTAAAGGAAACCCAGATTCACCAGGAATGGGAAACTTCTCCAGGCCAAGGCTAATGATGGCCTTCACACCATCAGCCTCAGTCTTGCATGACTCAAGTCGTTTCAAGACCATGTTGATATAGAGGGTCAAGTAGACCAGCAATTTGTCTGCATGACCTTTGACTTCGAACTTTCGAAAGAGGACATTGGCCCGGAAGAAGTTGATAGCCTCGTCAATAATGTCCGTGCTACCTGATGACAAACATCACAGAGTAGTGTGCTCTCTAAGAGATCTGAGTACATCTCCCACACATGTGCTTGCAAAGCAAATGAAATACCATAACTGGACGAAGAACAAGAGAAAATGTAGACAAACACTTCGTCGTTGCGAAGATGTACCTGCTTCAGCAGAAGGAGCAGGTCCTTTAATGTGGCTTTTCAGAGGAAGCAATGGACAACCGCATGCTTGATAGATCGTGTCTGGATCAACTTTAAACGATGAATGATAGACCTGCAATAAAAAAATGTCAGTTGCCTATTCTCGGTTCGCCTTCCATGTCCCCATGAGGTAGAAAGGAACAAACGAAAGCTATAGTCCCTTTCTAACGATAACTAGGTTCTCTAGAATACTTCTGCCAGTTCTAACGTAACGAGGTTCTCTAGAATACTTCTACGGTTGGATTTGCAACTAGTCTAGTGTGATCTCTCTAGGCAGAATACTTGTACAGAAACAACGCAATAAACATAGAATTTAAGACCGCATTCAAAACTTCAGACTATCCATCCATTTAACATTATGTTCTCATSTGCTTTCACTACAGTTCTAGCTTCACACAAAACAAGCCTGAGAGGATTAGACGGCATCTCCGTAGCTAAAGATTTCTTTAAAATTTTAGGTCTGAAATGGTGGAGTACCAACAAATCTCGAAAATCTCGGAGGCATTCACTTCTCGAATAAAGCGATCAACAAATTTCACCCCCGGAGACGAATAATTGATTCTTAGGGCAACCTGTCTTTCTATCTTCAAACCTATCTTCTATACTGGAAACTTCTAGCCTAACGAACATCCCGTGCAATTCGAAATCATAATTGTCATTTCAGTCTTGCAGACCTAATTCGGAACGCCAGAATGGCACCATTTTCCTTACGGAATCCAGATTGAGATCAACCGAATCTTCGGTTCAAATAAAATCGCTATAAAAGAAAAGGATCTGTCCCGAAAATGTTCACGAGGAGCATTCCGAACCCCTCCAAATCCCAAGAATATTGACAGACCCCAAGCAGCTCCTCGTTTCCAAACAAACCCACAGAGAATTATATAAAAGTTAAAAAAACAAAGAGACACTTCTCTCGCATATGAACAAGTGAAGCGTCAAATTCAGAACCACGAAAACACACCAGATCACTCTCGAAGAAATTCCAGAAAGCGTAACCAATCTCGCGAATCTTTGTCAAATATGACCCTGAAGAGACGAAAATGCGCGTAGAAATGCAGAGAGGGACGGACGCTTACCATTTTGAAAGAGAAACGAAGTGCTGGAAGCTCGGATCATGCGCAAAACATGCTTCCGCACTCGGAATTCAATGCGGGGCTTCTCTTGTGCGCACCTTGGAGACTTCCCTGGAAAACAGTCGGCACTGACACGCAGAACTAAGACCTCCGCCAAAGTTTGGATGAAACTAGGATGAGGTCAGAGATGAATCCTGGATGAATCTTGGATGAGGCCCCGATGAATGATCCGTTTGTAAATGTCCTTCAGTTGGCTGACTGATTGTGTTCCTGTACGTGGATTTGGATCATTTAGGGGGAGGCAACCCATTTATGATCAAATAAGCGATTATGCATATTTGGAGAGCAAGTTTTTTTAGTGTGGAATTTTCCCCAAGTACAACAATAGAGTTTGGAAGGATTGCATATTTTTCCAAAATTTTATAACATGAAACGAAATTATTAGTAATTTTTAGTGGAAGATTCACTTCAACCTATAATGGTGATATAGACCTTTCTATTTTTGACTAGGCTAATTGCAAAATTGACCAAGGGCTAACTGCAACATTGAGAACGTTGCAACCAATCATAATGAGCCACAACTACTCTAGGAACTCCGCCATAACTTCATAGAAAGACAACAGTCTATTGATTGGAAATGGGGGGTGATAGGAAATGGGTTGCCCTACCTCATTGATCCTTCAGTAATTCTTGAATTAAGTTTTTGAGGCCAAAATACTCCACAAATCATAAAAAATACGTGCAAGCTCGTCAGTTTATGACAAATTGATTATTTACCAAGTCAATTTTGAATTAATCCTTTTTAAATTTTGATACAAGTTGCATCTTCCTTCAAGGATTATGATTATCAGAAAATTTGAAAAAAATCAGTTCATCAATATAGATAGTTTCACCCATCATTGACCAATGCACCAGATGATTGTGGCAAGCCTGAACTTTGAATCCTGATTTAATCTTATCAAAGAACTAATTTTGGTGTTTTTTAATCTTTGTTAAATACCCTTTTAATTCTGAGAATCAAAAAAAGAATAATTTAAAAAAAAAAATCTGATCTTTTTATTGAAGATTTTGTCCAAGTACGTCCATTGAAAATCATCATATATTTGTCTTAGAGGCTCTTGGAAATGGGCCTCAAGTACACTATACTAAATAGGGGTATTAAGGGGACCAAACAATTTAGGAGATTTACTCAGGGAAACTCTAGATGTTGAAACATGATGTATAGCCCCTAGACACTTCAATAAGTGTGCATGTACAACAACAAATATTTATATTGTGTGAAATGTCAATTAATTAGTGTGGATACCCTTAATACCCCTACTCAGTGTAGATATTGGGAAAAAATAATCCCATTTGAAATTCATTTGAAGGATTCTAGAGTAGATTTTGAAAACTAATGTAAATTGATTATGGTTATGCATATTATGTCCTTAAACCTCATATTTTTCTTTCATAATCTAAATGACAAATTTGTCTTATAAATTAAAAGACTAAAAAAGACTTCACATCATTTTCACACTTTAAACACTATCTTGATCAAACATAAGAACCTTTCGGTCCATAAGTGATGTTGTTTTCTTTTCCTTTCCTATGTGATCCATAACAAATTTACTTTAAATTCATGTAATTCTTACTAACTAAAAATTGATGAAACTTATCAAAATTTGGGTTTTTTATTTAGTTTTGACCATGGAACTCCAAGAAGCTCAAAAGGAGCTTCAAGCATTTAGAACTTAAAAGACTATCACATTCAAAGTTGCAAAAAAATTTGGTAATAAGTTTACTTTCATGCGCGTAGTTTGTGCTTTTTTATTTAATATGTAACTCCAAAATCTTTTTCCTAAACCAATTGGGTCCAAGCAAGCTTGGGGTACCCCATGTTTAGTGTCACAACCCGATATGAAATGAATATCTCATTTTTAAAGACAAAATTCTCACTACAAAATGTGATTTCTAAGAGAGATGTGGCATTGCATATGACCCTTAAACTATGGTGACTGAAATGTACGAACAACTTTAAAAAAATGTTCTACAAAGGTCAAATTTTGTTGTCCTGATTCTAATTTAGGAATGATGTCACATTATGACTTTTGGATTCAGGAATCGAAAAAGAATGTATTTTTCTATCAAAATGTATTTCTAAATCACTTTCTAGTTTATTATGTTTTACTAACCAATTTTGGAAATCTATGACTTGATATGGAATATTTTATTATTTTTTATTATTATTCAAATAAGCATAAATAACACAATGAGGGGCTACATCTAAACACTATTCTAGAAGAAAATTGCGTTGAACTTGTCAAAAACTACGTTTTATTCAACATAAAAGTATGGGCTACATTTTGTAGAGATCTCCCTTTGTAATCCAAAATTTTGCATTCTAACACAAAATTTTGCGTTTTACTTGTCAAATTCTGTATTGAAATGCTGAAACGCAGAAATTTGCATTATGAAGGGAGAACTCAACAAAATCCAGCCCACACTTTCATATTGAGAAAAAAACAGTTTCTGTCAAGTACAATGCAATTTTGACGAATTCAACGTGGTTTTTGACAAGTTAATTATAGTTTTTTTCTAGTGAAAAGGAATTCAAAATTAAATATTTTTTTTTTTCATTTCAAATTTGAAACATGAAAAGTGAGTTGTCAAGTAGTAAATAGGAAAAAAATCATGGTAAAAATATTTTGTTTACATATATATTTTTTAATAACATGATATCAGCTATTGAATCCTAATAAATTTGAAAATAAAAATTAAATATTTAGTAAGTTTTAAAAATTGAAAATAGTATGATTATATGTGTTCTAACAAAAACTAATGATCTAAAAATATTAGTTTCATTTTAATTTGTAAAATTTGATTCCTAAAAATTATTTCAATCATATTCCTTGGTTTCTGACTGGGGTACCCCAAGCTTGCTTGTACCCCATTAAGGACTAATTGAGCACTTTCTAGTAGAAATTGACCCATTTTCATTGGTAGCCACAGTGCTAGAATGAATTTGGATATGGAAAAATCAAAACAAGTGTACGAAATTGGGAACCGAATGCATTGGGACAAGAATCAAGTCAATTTGTGTTGGCATGCGACCTAGAGGTTGGAAAAACTAACAACATATGGGTTGAAAATACAGAAATCTTCTAGCAACGGAACCTTGAATTGCCTCAAAATTTACTCCTGAGGCCCATGTGCTCATGCCAATTCCATTAGTAAAAACAAATCTACAAAATGCATCAATATTGGTAGTTTTTTCCATGTTTACTTTCAGACTAGAAAACATCTCATCTGCCTCCAAAATCAACCAAGGTCCTCAAGGGTTAAGAAGGGCAAAATGATATAATACAAAAAAACACTCCTCAAAATTCTAAATATTTCTATTAGAATAGGCCCTTCCAATTGAGCAAGGTTTGAAGAAATAATAAGGTGGGTACACCCAAAAGCACCACAAATTGGTACTGTGCCTAGTTACTATTACTAGCATACTCAGAATTTCATATTGTCTTGTTGGCAAGTGAAAGGAGGTTCCAATGCACCAAAGAACACACCATTTAGATATAGTATTCAAAAGTTGTGGAGGGTCAAAGTTTGTTTCTAAAAGCATTTCTTCCACATAGGGACATAATTGGTTTTGGATATGTACACAATCTGAAGATGGCGGTTTAAGGTCAGGTGACATTTGGGGGGTGCCTACTTCACACAGTCCAACCTTCAAAGTTAGTAGCCTGTCACTGTTTGTAGGCACATGCAACTTGGCTTATTAGCCTTGAAATCAACTCACATTAACTCCTAAAAGAATCTCCTCCAAGGAAGGGTCACCTTGCATTGGTTCTCAAAATTCAAGGAATTGCCAATCCATGCATTCTCCAAGCATCATTTTCTTCATTCCCAATGCCTTCAACCACCAAGGCTCCGAAAGCTCAATCTTGGTGTCCTATTTGAGTGAAGTTGAAATTTTAATTCTTTGGGGGACCCTAATGAAAGTAACCCTAAAGAGCACTTGATATAATTGTCAGCTCTAGGCCTGTCAATAAGAAATTACTGTAAATACACTCTGAGCTTCTTACGGGGAGGTTTGCTGCATCAACTGCATTGCACTCCGAAACAGAATTGCACTCTGAGAAGAGCTGGAGCATTGCAGACATGTTACTCAGACAAAGCCAAACACACCTTCTTTGACAAAAAAATTCCATAAATTGAAGCCTACATGTCACACACCAACCCCTGCAACCAAAATAAAGCATGCAACATTTATGAATTACAGTAAAATTACAGTAAAAAAAGTCTGAAACATTTATGAATTACAGTAAAATGCATCCTCATATTTCAAACCAGACTTGCATTCCACAGCTATACTCAAAGTCTCGAGAGAAAGTGAGGCAGGGCTGTATTATTTTATCCAAATTTTACATTGATTTTATAAAACAGGACCTTAGTATCGCATGCCCTAAAATTGCAAGGTGGACAGGGGAGAGTACCTCTATTTGCTTTGCAAAGGAAAGATGGTTGTTGAAGATATGGCGAGCAGACTGCCATTTACACCAGAAGAGCCTCGCCAAATACCCCCAGAAAAGGGACTAAAGAAGAGATTGACCCTCCAGTTTTGCAGTGGAAGAAGCAACCCAATCTTGAAGTGTAGTGTCAACTTTCTCTGCAATTGTTCCGATCCAAGCCTGCAGCAGACGAGTTCAAGTTAATGATAAAAACACCATTTGTCGGTGCATGTCACAATGGCTAGTTTAAAATCTAAGAAAGAGTAGCTCATCAAGACACTAAATGCCAAATACAATTGCTTCATTAGGGAGAATTGGTTTAACCCATTTTCGGAATGAACTTGTAGTATTAATGTATTAACAAATATTAATAAGGTTTGCTTTGCACCCCCTTAGATGCATTTGTAGCCATGTCTATAATTGAAGACACAACCAAAGTGACGGAACAAAGTGAGAATGCAAACAGTGAAATGAAGCTAAGACAAAAATGATAGAATGAAGTTCAAGTAGAGGTACCTATTTTGGACAAATATTCACAAGCAATTCGTCATTTTTGCACTTGGCCGAGTTCATTGATTGTACGGTAACAAGAAAAAAGGCCTTTTTTTCGACTTTCATCAGTGTGGTATACCATTTCCAGAAGTGGTTCATGGTCTTTTATAGTTAGAAAATTTTAGGATGTTAACATTCCATTTGTACCACAAAGAGTAGACTCCTGTGTTTGATATGACAAAGGTCCTCTTGAATTTAGTACAAATTTGTGCTTCTTGAGTACAGAATCACCCCAAAGCTAAATTATAATTTTTGTTCATAACACACTTAACATCCGTAAGCAATTCTTGACGGCACCTGATCTGCGGGTGTGAAACCACGAATCGTGTCACTTGCCAATACTAGTACTCCATCATCACCCAGTGGTTGCAGAAGAACTGCCTGCAAATGGCACCCTCCCCAGTCACATTCAGATATAAATTGCAAAGACTTCAGACCTGGGAGGCGACAAACATCTGAACAGGATTGCAAGCTTGCATCATTTGTCAAACTTCGTATCATGCAATTTTACTCTAAGGATCTCCAATGCCTGCGTTCTGGCAGTGCAAACAAGCAGAATGAACATCATAGCGGCAACAGAAAATGGTACCTGTGTATTTGGTGGAAGAAACCTCAAGAGCTCAAACCTCCCCGGATAGAGCACCAAATTTGCAAGATAAGTCTCTGCCAATGCGTAGGTTTGTCAACGACGAAAGTGGTCAAAAAGTGAGATTAAAACCACTGTTTGGAGAAAAACGAAGTTTAGCAGATTTGCGTGTCAAAAAGAGACTCATTAGAGGAAAAAACACTGTTAGGATTTACGTTAAAAGCTGCGTTAATGACAAAGGACTGACTTAACATAGCAGAATTCAAGGAAGGGGAGTTTTACTAACCATTCTATGCAGACATGTTTATAATGAATTTCGCAAAGAATTGAACAAGTACTCWGTAGCATCATGAGCTACAGGACGTTGAAGAGAAAGAAAATAGAGGTACTCACGTCTTCCAGATTTCTCCACCCCCTTGTACAGTTCTCCACTCAAGAACTCGGAGGCATTGACAGGCACTGCGTTTCCACCGAGAGCCGTAGCAGCAAGACCTGCCTGTAAAACGCACGCTCCATCGTACAATATCACCAGCGCCTTGGTACGAGTGGCATTCCGAAGGGAGTCCCAAACCCTGTTTAGGTCACATGCTGCACACTGAATTCCCAAACCAAGTACCTTCACAACGGGAGCATCATAACTTCTACAGAGCTTACGAGACCGAGGACCAAAACTCTGCATTTCTAAACAATTAGAGACGATGATCTCAAGTAAGCTCAACAGACGTGAATACCATTTACACTCCAAGGCAGCGTCACTGCTCAGACTTGGCACCATGTTGAAGCAATCCACACCATCCATCTCTACCTGCACAACTCCAGTAACACAGCACACACCTCCTGAGCAAAAGAAACTGCAATTGCCGTCTWCCGAACAKTGACAGMARAGACAAACCCTAAAACKCAMTGCAGTCATKAGTCTGGAATGAAGCTCAAAGAGAAAGAGCGCTACAAACGTCTCCGATAACAAAAAAAGGCGTTCTGACCAACAGAAGAGCACACTCACAGAGAGAACAGGTCGGGGCTGGATCGACTTCCACACCAAGCCTTGCAACAACACTGTGGCAGCCAAAGCGAGCGCCAACACGTCGGACCTTGATTGTGCACTGTCTCATTTTCAAATTGTACGTCAGAGTCGGCTCAAGACTGCAAAAAACAAAACTCTGAAACCCTATAACACAGAAACTGTGCGAAATTGTCCGAAACCTAGCGAAATTGTGCGCATTTCTTTAGAAAGATTCGGCACTGAACCTGCTTGAGTTAGCCACGGGAGCAATTCCTGCAAAAGAACGGTTCAGTAAAATCGCGACCAACGCGCCGGCTCCCAAAACAAGAGGTAAGCTCCGAACGAGGCCGTCATTCTCTGCTATCCAACCATCTCCGCCTTCTACTGCAACCCCGTTGTTCTTCTCCTCGCACCTGATAACTGAACAGCCTCTAGTTCTAGACGATAATTTCTGAATCTCTGTTCCATGGCTTCGTAATCTGAATTGAAAACTTAAACTAGCGGAAGATGTTTTTATATCGAACGCTGCAAGGGATGCTCCTGTGTTGCTCGTGCACAAAACAGGCGAAACTGCCGCCATCGCTTCAAAAGACTCGGATTTGGGCAGTGATTGCAACCAGCCTTTTTACTCTATTCCCTCTCCACGAAGAAAAAAACCCAAAAACGTAAACCACAATACTGATATCCAAATTTGATGAGAACACTACAGAACATTCGCAAATGTGAGATATTGTAAAGTTGAAACGTGGCTCTTCACAAGTACCTAAATTGATTTGAGCAAATCAGTGTCCGATAAAATTCAATTTTCGTTGACATTGGTAAAATGCAATAAACAAAATTTGACAGTTCATTCTATCAATACCAAATAGAGCAACTTGGTTAATTAGTGTAGATCTTCAGAATCATGGACGCGGAATCATGCAAAACCGACGAGAAAAAGTCCAGAACACTGAAACCTAAAAGTCTAAACAAGAAGCACAACACCTGCATCGTAAATAGGAAGATGAATGTCGGTACCCAACACAAAATCTGATCAACTGGCAGTCTCAGAAGCTGATCTACAACCGAACATACAATCTAGTCTTTTAATGACACAATGGTGAGATATACTTTCAATAAAGAATAATTAAGACTATAATACTCAGTGGTTTAAGTAACCCCGAGCTCCATAATCGGCGAAGTACCAAAATTGAATAACAAGTTCATCAATTGGAAGGAAGTGAACTACAAGAGTGTTTGAAATCGGCAAATAATTGCACCAGTTTTTGTTCTAGCTATTGGTTCGCTAGATTGAAGAATCAAGCCAAACGCTTCCAATCGGCAAGTCCGAGGTCTCCAGATCCAGAGACCCATAATTTTGTCTATTTGGTTTAGGGGTACCGGCACTACATTAAAAGACTCTGTCTCCGGAGCTTCAACAACATTGAATAAGATCAAGATTGAGTGCTTGAGAACAACCCTCTACAACTAATTTAGAGGACAGTTTGAAGTGAAGCCTATCTACAAACTAAAAGGAAATTGAGAGAACTAGTCAACCGGGACACATGGTGCTTGCAAAACCATTCCTCCTGATGCCCGTCTCGGCAATGTTCTGCACTAATTTTTGTGGGTGGCAGCATTTTCTTTGCATAGTGGTGCTGCTCATGGGCCTAGCACTGCATCCTGTTCCACAATGAAACGTCCAACGTAAGACCTTCAGAACCACAGTAATCCGGAAAACAAAACAGCACCAAGGATGAATATTGCTCCATTGCACAAGAAGGTAATAACTGTTCAAAACCTTAACTCAGTAAAATCTCTAGCCCGGATTCATGATAAGATTACCATTTTCATGAGGTTAAGGATTTTAATCAGGTTGCCTTACAAACACAACAGGACAAAAATTTAGATTTCGTCATTTTTAACATATATAAAAAATCGAAATTTCCGGATTTTCCATTGCAAATGAATTGAACACTTCTGTTCAAAGGCAAGAGAAGAGCTGAAAGAAACTAGAAAGCGTTGTAACTCCAGACGATCTGTAGCCCACCATAGAAGGGCAGAGCTGTAGTACAACTGCTATGCGAGCAAATAAATCAGATAAGTGAAGAAAACGAGAGACAAATATTACCAGACGTTCATATCCGGAAGACAGGCGTCTCCGAAGATTGGGTAAATCAAACAAGTACATCAAAGAGCTTCTTTCTCTCCACTCCGCGGTTGTCCCGGTTTGCTTTCCGGCCCCAGCACCAATCTAATCTCCGAGACCAACTCCGGGCTCTTTGCTTCAATTAACGTCCCACCTAAAAAAAGCACACAAGAAAATCATCAGTTGCTACCAAAAACATTGCAGAGCAAGAGAACGTCTAAAATTCCTCATGCTGTATGAAAATTGAAACTCCTCAATTGGGTCCAAATCATTAAACTCATCCTATGTCCTGAGCCTTAGTGAAAAACTCGGCAAAATTGGTTACCAAGTTTCCTTCAGTTCCGAGATATGTAATCACACGTCTATCCAAATGTCAAATACTCAGACACTCAGAGTTCAGAGGAGAAAGGTAATGCTGCTTCAGCATATTCGACTTCAGATAGTACATATTTCATCATGCAAAATCAATATCCTACAGTAGTAGTTTCTACGATACTGAACCCAGCAGCCAAAGAAATTTCAGCAGCACCCAGAGGTCAAGAAACAAACCTAAGTTTAGCAATTGCACTATAAGACAAGTTCTGAAGGAGACTACACAGAAGTAACAAACCTTCGTCAGGACTAGCGGCGGGAAGGATGTCCACAGGTGCAACTTGAGTTGGGCCTGTTCTGAACACATTGAAGTCCACCTTCGTCACAGAGGAGCCCTGGTCTCGCGAATCCAGAGACCGCGACAGTCCTCGCCTAAATCCTCTCGGAGCTTTTGGTACGACTTTCACTGGAGATTTCGTTACAACAGGCGACTTCTTTGACGTGGGCATGACGACGTTTGTGTCGACGTCTGTTAATACTGGCCTCGGTACATCCGCTCCTTTCCCCGCCTGCTTTGACTGCTGGCAAACATCATCAATAAGGAATTCCATTTTATGCTGATGCCTAATTTCTCAGCAAGCGACTATTTGCGAAGTCCAAAGCTCAAAGAGAAATAKATAGCTTCAACGGTCACGGTAAATTCCATACTCGGAAAAATTCTGTACTCAATACACAGCATTCGAAAACCCGATCCAAGACACTCCTAATGACGAGATGTCACAATTCAAGGGGAGATGTTACAATTCTTCTGAGGAGCAACATGACCAAATGATGATAGTACTGCTCTCCAAGTCGCATGAACCCTAAACCCTAAACCCCATAARACAACACACAACTCYGATWTTAAGTTGATTCAGAGCTTCCTAAATTGGCAATTACTCAGACCTAGTCCCGACACCTCTCTCAAAAATGGTCCTCGTTTCATTACATTCCATGAACTTCAAAAACCTTACCTTCGACGCTGTTCAAGTTCTGGTAACCACGCGTTGTAAGGCTTTCCAAAGGAAGATGCATCTGCTGATGACCGCTTCAAGGTCGTGGCCGCAAGGCCAAACGAAGCCTTCACTAGAAAAATCTACTAAATGAGGATAATGACCCTGAAACCCTAGAACTGGAGACATCACGAAGTCAATAAAACAAAATCTATGCTGAGTCGAATCATACACACCTCAATGTTTTGATCTTCATAGATTGAGAAAGTCTCCTTCTCGGGAGCAGCCCTGTCTGCAGGGTTAGGACTCGGAATCTGGTTCTCTACCGGACCCAATTCCTCCCTACCCACAGTCTTCTGCAAAGCGAAAATAAACCAACATTGTAAAACCCTAATCTGAGTAATAATCGGGTCGATTCCATTGATTTTGTTACAAACCTAAATAAGAACAACTTTTAGATGCCACCAGAAGCTGAGATGGAAAAGGAAAAAAATTGAAGCGAAAAAAACAGATATGCCAGAACATGAGGCCTCAAGTTTCCAAATACCGTGATTCCAGTAGCGCAGGAAAGCCCATCCTGTGCAGCGGATTGCACCAAACGTTGGAGAGACGTCACATCACCACTCGTCTTTTCTGGTTTCCTCGGGCAATCCGAACTTCCAAAAGAGGCTTCAAAGAACGTGAATTGTTCATCACTGTCAGTATCCTCCCGATCACTCCTGGAATATGTAGTGATGATCAGCGGCTCATCCATCAAGCTCTCCCGCAGCGCCGCTTCAGAGGACAAGGATAACCGCGGCGCCTCAATCAGGGAAACAAAGTTCTCCACCTGAGGGAAACAAACATTCCTACAAATTTAGTAAAGGGCGAATGCTTCCTGATGAAGAAGTCTCGATGTAATGGAGGAAAGCACTGGTGCAAATGGCTGAGAATGGAATAGTATTTGCAACGGTTACGCAATGACCGACAAATGTCTATGAACAACTTCGCAAAGGGTTGGTAAAACATAGTGCAATGTAATTGCATCTCTTCGAAATTGCAAACGTATTTACAGCAATTCAGGCATAGATTTGCATTGGGACCTTACCCAAGACGGAAATTCAAGATTCAAAGGTTCATTGATTTCGTTACCTCTGGATTAAAGAAAGGAACGTTTACACGTACATTGAAAAACGCACGCTCAAGGTTTCATTGCAAAGTTACTTCTGGTTTTGGACCGAAAAAAATTTGGGATCTCTTGGCAAGTTCCGGATCCGTGAAATTCTTGATCATGTTACCTCTGGTTTAGAACGAAGAACAAACTGGACTCTTATGAAACAGTACGACTCCAGCCTTCGTTGATTGTGTTTACCTCTTTGAGGAAATTCGTGACCGACTTCTCSAGTGGCCGCTGCTTGATGATCGGTCCTGCCATGGCGACGAGGTTCCCCATTTTCTTGGGTTGCGAAAACGTGAGGTTCAGATCGTCCAACTCATTCACTCGACAACTGTCGCACTGATCCTCAAGAGAGCACTGTGACTTGGCATTCTTTTGTTGCAACACCGGCTGTGGCTGCGCTTTGAGGCGGTTATGGCGATGGTGTCGTCCCGAGGAAGAGGAACTTGGTCGCTTGATTTCCCCCGAACGCGACTTCGTCAGGACGTGTCTTGGATTCTTGTCGAGATCCGAGCGGTGGAAGGAAGAGCCGCGAAGCTCCAGATTCTTGCCGTTGTTCAGTCGCTCCAGCCGCGCGATGGCTTCCACCAGACGCTGGTGCGC
Source organism: Pleurozium schreberi (assembly GCA_006891605.1). Classification (NCBI taxonomy): domain Eukaryota; kingdom Viridiplantae; phylum Streptophyta; class Bryopsida; order Hypnales; family Hylocomiaceae; genus Pleurozium; species Pleurozium schreberi. The sequence goes on along the minus strand of VACF01002441.1, from coordinate 55,886 downwards.
GATCACGTCGTGGTCGCCTCCTTTGCAGCTTCGGGTGGGGCGGATCTTCTTCCTACAAGCCCATATTCGAAAATCTTAAGTTTCAGCGAACGTTTTGACTATATGGAACCAACATAATACAATCATGGGATCCACAATCAGACATAATATTCTGGAGTGGGGGAACTAAGTATCGTTCGACAATAAACATCCGTGACTCAGACTCCGGGGCCAAGCTTGCATTCATAATACTCGACAGTGAAGGAAGCCTTGAAAAGCAAAGGTCCGAAGACTGCCCTGCATTGATGTACAAGAGTCCGATAGAAAATGTAGACCCTGAAAACCCAAAATTCGCCGAAATCGGTAACCTGGAGAAAATTCTTGGAGCCAGAAACAGAACCCCAGGAAAAAATGGCCTTACCTGCATCCCACTGAAATCGTTCTGTCGGTTGAGAACCTGCCCCCCCAGACGCTGAAAGAGTTTCTTGTGGACTTGGGTGAATTCGTAGCCCTCGAGGAAAATGACGCGCGGCTTGTGCGTGCAGGCGTGCAGCAGCTGGATCTCTCGGCATCGGAGTCCGGGAGAGAGAAAAGCTCGCTGCTGTGCGGGATGTGTAAACAATCGCCAAGACTGGCACGCGGGGAGGTGAACGATCGCTTGGAAGACTCGGCTATTTCATAGAGATGAAGAAAGGTTTTCAATGAGTGATTGGGGTCGGAGGAGTCGGTGTTGTTCATGGGCTCAAGGGAGTTCTGGTGGGAGATGGAAGCTGCTACGACGCCAGCTTTGTGATGTGCGTCGCCGCAGCGACTGAGGCACACGCCCATGGTGATTGATCAAGTCTTCGAAAGCACCTGCTCTGAATAGCTTCTGTGTGTGCTCCTTCACTGATCCATTCCAGTCAGTGCCATTGGCGCATCCTTGCAATTCGCTTGGGATTCTCCGAAGATCTCCGGCCTCATTCAAAAGCGCTAACTATATGTAACGTGGCATTGAGACCCGAATTGCTTGAAGTCGTTTCGCCCTTCACCTGAGGAACCCAAAAATCTCCCACGAAACCTCGATCGTCTTGCAGCGCAAACGAAGCATTTCAGAGATGGAAATGCCGAAATTCCTAATTAATTGAAAGTCTCGCCGTGGTACGCAACCGAAACAGCCAGGTGATGCAAAGGCCAAATCTCAGTTCCGAAGTCTGGACCTGCGACGCAATGGACATGAATTAAAGATATCTTTCTTTTTCTTTTCTTTTCTTTATCTTTCTTTTTCTTTTCTTTTCTTTATCTTTCTTTTTCTTTTCTTTTCTTTATCTTTCTTTTTCTTTCTTTTTCTTTTTCTTTTTCTTTAATCTTTTTCTTTTCTTTTTCTTTTTTCTTTTCTTTTTCCATTTTGAAAAGAGATATAGGAAAAAGTAAGTGAGTTGATGGTCGCTCAGTTTGGTTACCGCTGCAGAAGGTTCAAAGTGAACTCCGCCATTTATGACTCCATCAATGGAAGCCCATTAAATTAAGGCGGAAACATGAATGCCCTTTGTTTGTTTTAGCAAATGTATGTTAACTTATAATTGTTCATGCTTTTGCAGCCCTAAAGCTAAACCTGCCTATGACAGGTTGAATGAGTGGTCTGACCTGCTGTAATTTGCAAAAAAAATATCAGATTTTTCCACAAAGACACAAAGACAAATGTGAGGAATGATGAGAGCAACTATGATTTTATTCTTTTGTCAAAGTCTAGATTTGTTATGAAGTTATTGAAGTATACTACCCAATTGGCCTAGAAGAAGGTCTAGACTACCCCAAGTCAGCAGAACGGTCATCTTACCACAAACTACACAACATTTTCTAACATGACTACAAGATTTCTTAACATGGACATGACATGAAATTGATAAATAAATAAACATGTAATTTTTTATGGCCACAATAGAAAAGGTGTAAGACTCCTATGACAGTCACTAGTAACTCCATGACCATCTCCCAAGGAATTGATTATAGCCACAAATCTACCTGATGTTGTCCTTATTCTATTTACTGCAAAAGTTCTGTCATGGACAAATATAAGAATCTAATGGGTAGTTCTCTAGGAGCCTTTGATGCATAGTTGGATTGTCATAGGCATTTTTAGCTTAATTCTTCCAAATCTACCTAATGTTGTTCTTATCCTATTTACTACAACAGGTCTGTCATGGATAGATATGAAAATCTAACGGGTAGTTCTCTAGGAGCCTATGATGGATAGTTGGACCTTAATTCTTCCTAAGAGCATTCCCATTCGCATGAGAGAGGTGTAGAATTGGACTATCTGGTGCTCTTCAAGTGGGATAAGCCCATGTTATGGTTGTTTGTCCCATTGCAAAAACGTGGATGCAACAAAAAAATCCAGTTAATTTTTCATTAAAATTAAACTAAAAACAATTTGATCTCCAATTCTCTGAAAACTACTTAAGGTTTGTTTTCTTTCCTATTGTGAAAAAGACTACCTCATATTGCCTCACAAGTATTGGTGACTTGGTTTGTGTTTCCAAGTAAAGTGAGAAGCTCACTATATCCACATAGAATGGACGGAGGTCCTCCAATCCATGTGGGGTATGTGAGCGCATGAACTAGTGGGAGCTTCATTTCTTAGTTGAAAATTCAAATTAGGTTGGAACTCCTCTTTCATCTTTATCATTTYGATACAAGTAAAGAATACTTTACTATAGATGTAATGTTTTTGAACATTTCATTTGCTTTCAAATAATTATAAATTATTAAAAAAAAAATGGAGATCATTTGAGGGCCAGTTGGAAGTGGGTACCTCAAAATCGGGATCAAATRATAATCTAATCCGATACTAATCTACAGCCAAGACACTTCATTTGGCGGTTTTCTCACAAAATTTGGTTATTGCCAGCCATTTGGGTGTCTGGGTGTACTTGTGGTGGAACAATGACTCTCACCTATCCCAACCATATATCCGGTTTTTGCCTCCTACAATGTTGCAATCAGGAAGCTTTGACTCCTTGTGATTATCTTTACTTAAACCTCACATGATGAAGTGGTCATCATGCAAATCATCCATTTGAATATTGCTTGAGTCATTTGCTTAACCCCTAAACACCCAAGTGACCATTTTTTGGTCACTGCCCAACTTTGGGAAGATTTTTCAAACTACAAAAAAAAAAATTCAATTTTTTTTTTATATCAAATTTTGTATTGTCTTCCAATATTTGTATTCAAAACTAAAATTGCTATTATTAAACTAAAATTATATATGAAATAGCACAAAGTGTTCGGAATTTGCCTAGTGTTGAAAAACTTACTATTTGGGGAAAGTATTGATGTTCTCTTTACTAAATCTTATGCATTGATTTAGTACTCAATAGAAACCACAATTTTGACCAATAAAAAAATTCAAATGTTGAAGATAGAAATTGTATTTTTGGTGATTATTTTAAGTTATATCCTTTAAATTCATTTGAAAAGAATCTAAACATAATTTTATATTTTTTACTGTACAAATATTTTCTACTTTTTGTGCTTCAGATTATTTTCTTTGATGCGAACTTCAAAAAAATTACAGAACTTACATTTTATAACACATTTGTGTTTTGCCCAATTACCTTGGGCTCTTAGGAATTTAAAGATTTCAAAAATCACTCTTCCAAGGTCAAATTACTCACCAAGATCTCTTTTTGTTGTACAATATTCCCAAAGAGGAACATCTACACTTCAGCTTTCAAGATAGGAAAAAGTATACAAATTTTCAGGGCAAAATGACATTCTTCTCTTCTTGACCAAGTTGGGTCTGAAAAAATACAATGACTATATATCTATTTTCAACCATTGGATCTTAAAAAAATCAAATTTATTAGAACTTTGTTCCATTCCAACAAAAAAGTAATAGGAAATAATCAAGATATAAAATTTTACTCTAAATGCCTCGATTATGCTTCAGCACCATATAACCATTTAACATCAAACTTTTAGTGCGACCAAAGAATGCACGATATCAAAAATTTCACCGTCACAAACAAACAAAAATAACAAACAAATAATCTCAATAAATGTATTGATAGTATTTTTATTTTTGTTGTAATACTTCAATTGTTGTAATTGCCAAATCAATGTGTATATTTGGTATTATTACAAAGACCTCAAGAAGGAATGCATACAAAGCATATTACTATCACAAATACACAAGCTTGTAGAAGATTAACCCCTAAAGCACCAAGGCCTTTTTATGTGAAAAAACACTCAAAACTGCCATTTCTATAGCAAAGAATAAAAAAAATCTGAAATTGTTTTTTTTTGCAAATCTAACCGTAGGATTTTACACCTAACTAATATGAAGACGTGTGGAAAAAAAATTCAAAATTATTGACCGCACAAATTGCAAGATATATGTTTTTAAATTGAAAGAAAACGGATTTTGCAACACATTGCGGGACTAGATTATTTGACTTGGAACCTTCTTAACTATAATTTTTTGCACTACAGAGTTTTGAGCTTTAAATCTTTCTTGAGGAGACTTGAATTGAGAATCTAGGTGGGAAAACAAGTTTTAAAAAAAACTTAATTTTTATTCTTTAAAAAATTCTTAAATAGGAGCAAGTCCAAGGAAGAAGGAAAATCTAAATTATTAATATCTCTAAGGTGGGATTAAAATGCACTAATCCCAATGGTGAGATTATTCTAGCAAAATAAATAAATCATGTGGAACATCTTTTTTCTTAAAATTGTAAAACTTGCATTCAGAAATGAATCCTACAAGTTATTTTTTCAAAAAAATACCCCAATTGCCCCCAAAACAAGATTGTCCGTAACTTTCTCATAACAAATCCAAATGGAATGAGTCAATACTTTACGTGTAGAAAAAAATATAAACTATGAGAAAAAAATTCAAAAAAAAAAAATTCAAATTCTTGAAATATTTTTTTGTTGCCCCTTCTCCCCTCTTCTCCCCTGGGTTGACTTGTTTTGGGCATAACTTTTGTTCCCAGGCACTAATTGAGAAAAAAATTATATGCCCATGAAGCTAATTGGTTTTTCTATCATCAAAAATTTAAAAAAAAATCAAGACCAAAAATGAGATCGTAGGTACATGCCCAAAATCTACCTCGTCCCCCGAAGGGACGAATGGTCTTTTAGGGATTAAAGAAGTTTTTCAAGAAGTTTCCACATTTAGAGAAAGCACCTCAAGTAACTTCCAAGAATAGCTTGGAAAACCTAGGTATAAGTAGGAGTTGAGCTTCCAAAAATAACTTAGAAAGCTTAGGTATAAGTAGGGATCAAGACTGAGAGGTTCTTCAATCTCGACAATTCATTGTATTGCCTCGTTCATAATTCTTGGTCTTTAAAGCCTTGTCTTTATCACTTCAAGTCCTCGTACTCACATTTCTTGCGAATATACTTTGTATTTTTCCAAGGCCAACTTTGTTTGTCACATTGTTGAAATTCTTGAGAAACTCTTGGTCTACTTTGGAGTGCGTCCATGACAATTACATGCCATTACAACTACCGGAATTATGAAATACAAAATTTTAAAGATTTCATAGAGTTCAAATAATTTTTTAAATTAGAAGAAAGGGAAACTTGGAAAAAATCATTGGAAATTCTTCAACCTTTTAATTATTTAATTGTTTCCTCTAGTTTAAAAAAAATAGTCTAAATTTTAAACAAACATGCTATACCTTAATGATTTGGTTGAAGAGTTCCCAATGATAAGGTTGGAAAAAATCATTGGGAACTCTTCAATTGATTACAAAGTCTCAAATTTTATGTTTTTTATGTTTTTTATTTTGTAATTCTGAAGATACAAAAATTGATTAGCTTCATGGGAATATCATTATTTTTAAAAATTGAATGGTTCCGTTGGGGGTGGCGTCAGTCGTCATAGCACCCTTCTCAAGCCAACTCAAGTAGGGGCCCATTTCATGAGCGTGATTCAGAACGACATAATTATGTGTAGACTACTTTGATGAAGTTATGTGCTCATGGTTTGCAATGACCTTAAATTACCCCCGATGATGGGACGGGTAATAGGAACTTCTATTTGAATCCATGAGGTTCTCTGTTCAACTCCACATATAAGTTAGACGTTGCTCGTATGGGGGCTCTTAGTGTTAGTGCACGAAGAGGGGATTTGTTCCTTCATTTGTTCCTGACAAGRATACRCGCTAGATTGCCTAGTTTTTGTGTCGTGCCAGTTCAGCTGTGCCCCTCAAGGGCCATTGTTTCAAAAAGAAAAGACAAAGTTATGCCCTCAAATATTTAGAAGTCTCAGATTCACAGAAACATTGTTTTATCCTTTTGAGAGGCCCTTATAKAAAAACGGGTATACAGGAGGTCAGGAGGTTCCAATTTGTTATAACTAGCGTAGCAAATGAAAGATTTCGGGATTCAAAGAAAATTCTCACTTAAAATTACATAAACAAAAGGGGGAAAGTTTTTTCAAAGCCATTGAAACTTTATTTTKATATTCTAAAATATTTATGAAATCCACCAATGAAATACTGACATGCAACATTCTAATGTTTTTGTACGTATTTCTTTTGCTTGTTAGAGTGAATTTAAACTAAGATTAGATTGTTGTATTGTAGTTTTGGCAACAATACAAGAAATACAAGAACATTTTAAATCCCCTTTATTTTGGATGATTATTATTGTAATGTCATTGAGTATGAAATCAGAGGTTTGTTTTTTCTCTTGACTACAGCGGCAACAAACTGAAGATTTTTGAATTTAGAGATGTAAAAAATCAAATATTTTCTCCACAATATTAGTGTTTGAATTTTTTTATGAGATAATATTGGAAAATGGGAATTATTGGCCCATCATTTTGGGTTAAGGTAGGTACACCTAAAAGTGCCACTTATTGGTACTACCCCTACTTACTATAATTAAGCTATTCAGATTCTCATATAGTCTTGTTGGTAAATGAAAGCATGGTCTAATGCACCAAAAAACGCAACATTTGGATACAATATGCAAAAGTTATTAAGGATCAAAGTTTGTTTCTGAAAGCGCCATCTACAGTCTATGTAGATGACCGATTTTGGAAAGTGTACACAGATTGTAGATGGCGCTATAAAGTCAGTTGCCCTTCTGGGTGTACCCACCTTAATGGCAATGGATTTTAAAATAACTRTGGGCAATCTAAATATTTTAGATGAAAGTAACAAAGTTCAAATAATCTAATCTAATAAAGGGATAGACCAAAAGGCAGGCTTCAAATTTCAAGGGAGTTGTCAAATCAATGGAAATTGTCCATGTGTTTCCAAAAAACAGAGTTGTCAAGCTTCAAAGCTGTAAGGTTGATCACCTATTTCCGACCACTTAAGCAATTCAACCTATTTGCCGCATGCGGAAAGTTCAGGAATTTTTTTTCCAGTGTAGAGAAATAGATTTCAGGTGGATTTCATAAAAAAAAATTAAATTCCATAAAAATCAAAATTATCATGAATTTTTTTCGTGAAGATTCTATTTGCCCTATTCCTGATAAGTAGGCAAACCTATTCCCAACCATAGGATGGTCCCCAAATCAATGCAAGGCTTTCAATGTAAACATTGTGATCATTGTACACTTTCAATGTACACCTCTTGGACATTGTTGTTGCTCTTGTGGGGCCACCAAATCGTGAGTTGTCAGCTAGACTTGAGCTGATCGAAAATAGGGCACCCTATTGAACGCAAATGGGATGCTCGTCGGAAATGGGGTACCTCCTTTAGGACTTCAAATTGCAAGCATGTGTTAGGCATCCTATATGAAAGACTAGGGGCACATGAAATGATAGTGACTTTGTGTTTTTAGCTTCATAATGCAAAAGTTATTTAACCCTCAAACGTCGGACTGATGACCATGGAGAAAGCGGGTTACAAATAGTGCAAGTCCGCTAGTGCTGACCGGAGGTAAGGTAGGAGGTCCAAAAATGGAGCATCTAAGGGCCGATCGGCCTTTTTCACATATTTTCTTTGATGGAAATATTTGTTACTTATTTTTCAGACAAAGAGAATTTAGTTATGATTGCACAAGTTGTTTCCTATTTTTTGAAGCATTTTTGAATTACTTATGAATTTTCAAACAAGATTAGTCTTAGGTTTCTATTTATGACCCTAGGTCTTCCATAAAATGTTCACTTGCAACTTCTAGAGAGAAATGGGGAAAGCAAAGAGAATGAGTGGCTCTTGCAATAAATAATGTTTTTTTAATCAATCCATTCAATAATTATAGAAGGTCCATTCAAAGACCATGTCATGTCCATTTTGGAAGAGTCTACATGGCGATTCTAAATGCCCGCTTCAGTTCAGAGCCTCTTACTTTAAGGAAGAACCACCTATAACTAACCAAGTAAGAAATTTTGGACAAATGTGGAGCAATGCAAGGTAAATATTTTTAGAGGTGTGCTGATAAAATGATGGGGATTGAATTTTTTTTTGGTAATTTCATCGCATGAATTGAAATTGCTGTAAATTATGAAAGTCATAAAGTGCTCCAGACCTTTAGCCAATCTCTAGACTCTTCCAATTCCAATCATTCAAAAATCTACTTTTCCACTCATTGCTTTCTACTTTTTTTTTGCATTACTTTGGGACATGTATCACAAACTTCTCGTCCCAACCTTGAAAAGGTGAAAAAAGCACGTTCTAGCCTCGGTTGGAAATAAGTCAATTTATAGGTTGACTATGTAGCACTTGTTGGATATAGTGGTTCTACCTTAGATGCACTATTCACAAGCTTTGAACAGTATTACACAAACCAGCAGTGCATATTGCCCATCTGAAAATTGATTGTTGGTTAGCATGAGGCCTAACACCGCCTTCTAAATCTCTCAAGGTTGGAAGAGATTTCCATTTTCTCCTCGGAATGCGTGTTTTTGATTTTTTCAAGGTTTGGACCAATAAGTTCATGACACATAAGTGAGCAAGAAAGTAGGAAGCAATGAGCGGGAAAGTAGTTCTTGAATGATTGGAATTGGATGACTCTAGATGTTGATCATGGGTCAAGCCCAACTTTGGCCTTTCAAAATTCATAGTAATATCATTATAAGAGATAAAATTACCAAAGTTTTTGCAATTTTCATCATTTCAGTCTATGCACCTCTAAAAATATTTACTTTGCCTACCACTACCATGTATCATGTCCATAATTGCTTATTTGATCGGTTACGGATCCCTCTACCATACCACCATTACAATTTTGAACACAATGGGGCCTACTCCAATCCCAATGGCAATGGGATGATTTACCTTACTCCATCCAGTGACTTTTGCACCATGCCAATTTTTTTTTTTTTGAAAGGAAGGTGACCATTAAAAAGCCAAAAAAAAGAACAACAATCTGGCTCCAGGAGACGAGCACCATGCCATATTACCGTCACCTGAAAGGCTTTTATTTTTGGCAAAATTTTGCCAGACTGTCAGAAATCTGACCTCTCTGGCTTCATCCCTCCAAAATCTGGCCTATGTAGTGAGGGCAGCAGGGGGACACTGGTCCAAAAAAAAAGAGGTGACTCACCTCTTGGGCCACATTCGTCTTAYTGCCGTACTGATATGGTTAAAATTTTAATAGGCCTGACTCCGTCATGGCCGGAGGAGTCATTTCTAATGCACATTAAAGATGCACGGAATTAAATGTAACATTCATCAGYGAGGGTGGCCAATGTTAACTTAAATTAAGGACAACCCTAAAGAGGTAACATAATTGAAGACCCCAGTTGGTTTTCAAAAGTGGAGCTTTATTGCAATGAAGTTCCGTTTCATTTGCTTCAAAAAAAAAGAAAAAGAAAAAGAAGTGGAGCTTTTAAGTTATATGGAGTTGCATTAAAATCGTCATGACTCTAGTAAATGTGCACAACAGAAGAGATGTGTGTAACAGCTACTAACATCAATTAAGGTAGGAGGAGTCGATAAAGCGCCCCTCTAAGAGCTGAAAATGAACTTTGGGGAGGTTGAAATATTTTTCAGTAAATTTTCATTGAAAAGCAAGTGAAATCGGCATTTAATTCAAGTTGTTTTATATTTTTTGGAGCTTTGTGGAATTGGTTATGAATTTTTAAAGTTGAAATGGCATTGGACTTTAAAACTGCCCACCTCCTCATATTGATTTAGTTTGTACATTCTTGTGAAGATGAAAAAACAACATGTATACATAGTGCACATTTGAGGAGGTCGCTGTTTTAGAGCCTGAGTGGATTTCAAGCCTACTACCTCATTCCTTTATTGAACATGAGTTTTAACCATGATAACAATCCATAGGTCCCCTACATTCCAATCACAATGGAAATTATCATAGTCTTGGATAAGTAATAAAAGACACTTCACATTGTGGTGGAGAAGTGCACTAATTAAGAATTGTAGGACAATGGAGTAATATGATTGAAGGAAATTTTGATCTTCATTGGATTGGATTCATACTATGATCAAGACTCCAAAAATGTCATATAGAGAACTTCAAGCATGGATGAAAAAATGCCATGATTGCCTAAGTGGCATCCCTTTTTATAAAGGAAGTTATCTAGAGGTGAAGTTTCTTAGGAGGCCTAAATTACGTGGACCAGAAGCTTGGGCTAGATTAGAAGATTCTAGCTTTATTTATTAAATTTTCATCGTGGCATATCTCAGTCGTCCAATTGAGGGCTTTTTTAAATTTCAAATAGCACTAATTGACTCTCCTCTTTTTCATCTTTTACATTCCTAAACTCCTCTGGGCTAGATGAAGTTGTCTAGAAGACTTGGTATTTACACTACAAGCCAAGGATGAAGACTTCTTGTGGCATGATTATATTGTCTTTTCATTGTCTCCAACATTCCACCAATTTCCTCAAATAATCATGTCTTCGCTAAAATTTCTTGTCTAATTGAGTTTTTCTCTCCTACACCATAGTATAAAGCAACCCTAAGATAAGCAATCCATGATATATCCATGCTCTAGAACTTCCTCTATAATTAAACCAAATTTTGTTACAATAGGAATGAAAAATGGCCTAATGATGATGGTGCCAATCTAGGATTAGCATTGCATTAAGGTATACAATTTAATTCCAACTATGTTAAGCATTTTTGCATGTCCAATTGAGTGGGTGATTTTTCCAATCAAGGAATAGAAATATTGAAGATTGATCTAACTTTCTTTAATTTTCTGTCAAATTTACAATTATTAGGAATTAAGGAAGTGTGTGTTGCAGTCTCACTTGTTTTCAATCTATAAGCAAAGCAATTTTCAAGAAGGGTTAAATTAAAAAATGGTCTTAGCAACTTATTAGGTGTCAATGTCTTTTTTGTCATGCAATAATGAAAACCCATGTTGACTTCATATTTCCCTCATTATGAAAATTGGTCACCCTATCTTGCACAAATGGAGCACTAGCCAAAAACAAGTTATAAATCTTTGCTTTTAAGTATTAAGCTTCTATGCTTTTGAGGGGATAGTATAAGTAGGAATTGAATTGGAATAAGTAGACAATATTTCAATCAACATAATCATGTCTAGTTTGGATTTGGGAGCCTTTGTGCCATTCTAAGCAATTTCATGCACCATCTTATTATAGTTCAAGGTTTGCCAACCATTGTTTTTGAACTCCATGTGTGCTATTCATGGATCTAATTGCTTGACAACTTAAAGGCAATAGCTACAACATCCCATGTGTGAAATTTTTAGGACACCTAATCAAACTTGTTATAAGTCTTAAAAATTACAAATCAAATTGTGATAGATATGTCCAAAATCTAACTTCTTGACATGTATTACTACATGAAAAAATATTAAATTTTTGAAAGGTATGGTATAATATATCAAATTATTGACCTTCGATAACCACTAGAACATGGAATCTCAATAACTTTTCACCATGTAGTCAATAATGGGAGTCTCTCAAAACCATACCTATCCACAAACTAAAACTCTACATAATTTCCTTTCATTAATCAGAATGGAATGATTCAAAGCTTCCCACGCATGTATAAATTTAGAGAATCAATTGCTAATTTTTATTTTTAAGAAAAGTGATTTTTAACCCTTAAAAGATGGACCGGTGGCCGTGAAAACCATGCATTTTATGATAGCCTGTGACATCATCTACTTTGAAATGCCAAATATACTCATTGCAAGCCAAAGTACTAGAAAAGATCTTCCTAATACCGAAGATGAAAAGTTTCAATTCTACCCTACATGGTTTGATTCTAGAGGACACAAATCATCCACTACGGCGTTCAAGGGTTAAAGAAGTTTTTTGAGCTGTGCCCTATTTGCCCGGCGACAATTGAAAATCACATTTCATACAAAAACTTTTTCACCATGTAATCAGTAGGTATGAAAATTGTTGGGCCTCAAAGCTACTCTTTGGGCACATATTTTTTGAAATTTTCCAAGAAAAAAAATAGAACCTCCATTTGTAGTGAGCTGCCCAAAATCACTATGTTGCCAAAAAAAAAAACAGTTTAAGCATTTAGGGGTTAAAGGATATTTCTAGTATATCACCATTGATGTCCATGTACTATGTGTAGACACTATGATTGTAATTTATTGCAAGATCTTTTAGTTGAAGAGAAAAACTAATAGATTATTTTCACTTTTATTCTTTGTGATAGAATTAATAATTTTGGAGGGTATTATTTGTGAAATATGGTTTCAGATCTTTACTAGAACCTAGATCTTTGTACTTATTTTGAAATACAGTTTTTTCTTTCAAACTGAATACTAAAATCATGTTTCCAAAATTATGACAAAATCTCTCTTTTGATCAAATTATTTCTACATGTCAAAAACATGAGAATACAAAATTTATGGAAATAATGAAATCCTCCATTTTACTTGAAGATTTCTCGCCTATTCAAGTTAATTGTGATATGCCATAATAACATTGTCTTAGAGACAACTTATACTAATTTGAAAATTATGAGAAATAGCGTCACACTTAGTAATATGGATGTTGATAGTATTCAATGAGAAAAATAAAAAATCATCCAAAATAATTGAATGTTCACAAATTTTATACAAATTCAAAATAATGTGATTGTCTTCGACCTACCACTTTCATCAACATTTGTCATAAAAAACACAAATTTCTTTTAGTGAATTGTCAAAGCGTGTAGCTTCTTGTAGTATCACCAACACCGACCAAAGGTTCTCAAGTTACATAATTTTCAAAAGTGTTTTGAATCGGCGAATTTTTGTTTTCCATTATGGAGAAGTGTCCAACTCTAGTAAATTCTTCAATAAGGTGTGATACTTGAATGATACTTGGGTGATATTTATAGCAAAATTAGGTGATGCACCTAGGTGAAACCTAAGTAAATTTGTCTATTGGTAGTAGAAGACAATAGTAATCTTGCTATTTTGACCAAAAAAAAATGAAAACCTACTTAGCAAAATACAACCAATGTCTTTTAATTGTACCCAAATCATGGAAAATTCTGCAAAGCGTTGATTAGAATCAATCGATACTTATTCTAGAAATCAATGCATTTAAATTCAAATTTATTCAAATTTTATTTGAATTTTATAAAATGACAAAACACAATCATAATATACTTAACCAAATCTAGGAGTGTCCTTTTGCCTTCCTTGACGAGCTGTCTGTTTTCTAAAGTGTAGTAGGTAGGCATTTGAATTCATCCTAACCTATTCTCACTCTTAAATATCTAACAAGAAATATCTTGTTTTCCGGGATTGAAAAGTGTATTTGTAAGCCTAGTAAGAGCACCTCCACACTTTCATACACAAATTGATATGCATAGTATACTTGACTAGACTCCATTCTATTGAATTTGAATTAGGCTTGGCTTAGACCTCTACCCATTAGCGCCATGCAAATCTTGCACCTTTCATTCATGTGAGATGTGTAAATACTTCAATTCAAAAAAATTTAGAAATACCATTATTCATCTAGTCTATTAGGGACWTGCCCTTGGACATGCCATTGTTACTCAACATGTTGGTATCATTATTGAGAGCAAACAACAAAGGGACCATGGATGACGTCTTGAATTCGATCTCAAGGAAGAAATTGGTGTAGCAATAAAGTGAGTGCAAGGAAGTTTAGGTCATGGCCAGCTATAATTTAGGCCTCTCAATGACTCTAGTGGGGGATGCTTTGGTGTTAGGGGTGTAGGGAAGGCTTGTCCTTATGGAAGGGTGAAGATTCTTTTAAAATATTATGGATATATTYTACTTTTTTTCTTCTATAATGACAACAAGGCATGAGATACTCCAAACAGATTGAATTTTTTTGGAATGACCACAAGGCATGCTATACCATCTGGTTTAATGTCATAAAGTGGTATTCTTCCTAAATRGAGGTTTAAATCCCACCCTTGCAAAAGTGAGGATCAAATACAAATAGGAAAAATTCAATCAAGAGGCATCTATAGTCCTTTGGTGTTATAAGTCATTATGAAATTATTCTCATAAGTTGCTTAATTTAATACAAGAAAAAGTTTGCAAATCCCTAAGAAGCACCAAGTCACTCCATTGTGTAATACTAAGGTAAATGCATCCACAATTCACTAGAAGAAAACAGTGTTTTTTCTGATGTCCGGCCCTTGACGTCCCGTGTCCCGAAAGACATCACCTGTCCGATGCAGACATCCGAATGCTGTGGGGTCGGACATAGCGAAAATGTGGATTTTCGCAGGATGTCAATGACAGCATAGTTGAAATTTTGATCAGACGTATGAATGCTATTGAAAACAGGGATGTCTTTGGAGACATCACTTTTGACAAATAGATGTTCGAAAAAATGTCTTGAACGGACGTCTTCGCCACGTCATCATCTGTAGTCAATTTCATCTGAAGGTAACTAACAGAGATTTTCAACGAGCAGGGGTTAAAGGACTACCCGGCTTGAAAAAAAGGGAATGGGCAGGGTTTGGCCCTGAAATTGCTGACGTGGCATTTGACATGGAAATTATCTGAGGTGGACATCCGAAGCTGACGTGGCATGCCACGTCAACATTTTGGGTCCTTCGAAGTCAGATTTTTTGATGTCCTTTTGGACATCATCCTGGACGTCCAAACATTCTACGGGACATTATTTTCCAGCACACCGATGTCTGCATTCACGCGGCTACAGTTTCATAGTGCATGCTGTCCGTGACGTTCTCTCCAACATCAAAGTGAACAACCTAATGTTTGAAAAAGGAGGGGAGCATGTCTACAACGATGTCCACCTGAATGGGACATGATCTCTGTTTTGTGGAATGGATCGTGCTACAACAAGAGCGAGGGCTTCCATGTATGCACTATATGTACTGACGAGGATCTAAGGGTATTGTATCTGCGTGTCTATAGCCAGGGTTTCATGGGCCCTAATCCTGATTACATATAACACAGTGCATGCAAATGTTCAACGAAACATGAAACATAGTTGTATATTGCATGTACGTAGTGAATTCCCATGACGTTCACATTCTCTGGGTAGAGGGTGATGCAATGAACTGCACGTTTCTATAAAGTGGGTGTTCATTTCTTGAGCACATCCGAAGCATTCTATAGAAACATGCCAAAAGATCCTTGGCCGTGCACAACAATGTCCACATATATGACGTCAACGACTCCCAATTAGTGTCCACAATCACTATTTCTGTCACCAAGTGGACGTCAGGAAATTACAGATGCCTTGTAGTTGACATTGATGTGGACATCGTAGTACATGCATTAAACGTCTCCAGTGACATCTATAGATATGTCAAGTGTCCTGAATTTCATTTTGCGAATTTTTTGGAAGTCAAGTTGGACATCAAACTCAGCATCCTGATGCTAAAACCCTGCATCCAGAAAACACGGGTTTCTTCTAGGATCTAAATGTAGATGATGAAAAAATATCCAATATTGTGAATATTTGRTAAATTGAGACTTTAATGTATTAATACATTTTAAAAATCTTTGATTATTCAAAAGTTGATTTCTTCGTAAACCTTGTATTCATTAAAATGAAGGTCTCTAATAGCTAGGCTCAATTATCAAAATATGCATTTTGTCTCAATTCAACAAATATGGCCATGTAATTGCATGAAATACTATGTTGTTTTGGTAGCATGTTGCACAATACTCATGATTTTGTCAACAATACTATATGAATAGAAAAAAATTTTAATGTGAAAATATATTCAATATAGTACAGACTTTTAAAAAAAAAAGTCCCCTATGAAAGAAAAGCATAGAAAAATTCTCTAAATAAGAGATTTAGAAAAGATACCTCATCATATTATATCTATATATCCAAGCACGGCTACCGCCTCGAAGCTTCTCGAAGTTCGGCACTCATCAACCTCTGTCCTCGCCGCTTCTACAGTAAGTTAGAATTCTACTCTCCAGATTCCCGTGAGTCTCCCTCTTTCCTTGCACTTGTTTGCCCTATTGCAACAAAGTTTTTAGGCTTGGTTCTGCTTTGTGATGATGGACGCTGTGCTGAGTAAAGCCGGGAGCTTCTTGTTTGCTCGAAAGGCTAGGAGCATTGCTGGTGGCATCGCAGATGACGCCACTGTATGTGAAACTCTTGTTAGCTCCTCTTCCGAAGCCTTAGAACTTGGACGCTTTGTATTGCAATTCATCATCGAAATTTCTGCTTCCTCTGCTGTCCGTTTTAGGAAAAAAATTGAAGATTTTAGTTCAATCTTTGTTTAGTTCTCTTTTCCTGTGCTCTCCGTGGATTGTTGGGGTCTTTTTCCTAGTCTTGGATTTCTGAGAATTGGGCGGACTGTTGTGGCGCGTCATTAGGGTTTGATGGAGATTTCACAATGAACAGCGTTTTGCTACTGATAAGTGGACTAAATTAAGGCTACACTGATTTGTCCTAATAGAGCGTATGACACTATTTTAGCAAATTCACAATATTTTGAAGGAGTGCAAATGCAAATTGAAACAACATCGTGTTGAATCACTTCTCCGCAAAAGTAAAATTTTGTGGAAACTCTAATTTTACAGGTGACGCGAATTCTCTTACTAATAGGACAAATCAGTGTAACAGTTGCTTGAGTTGACCTCCCTATTCCTATCTGGGTGATCAGATATTTTGGTCTCCTTTGTTATCTTCAGTTTTTTCTTTACGGTGTAGTTTTCACGATAGCTCTGGTCTTGAGGTGTTGGAGAGGGTTGTGATGATTGGGAGTGAGACTAAGATGTTTCATGCTGAAGGTTGGATCTGAGCACGGTGCGACACTCTTTTATATAATAAAATTTGATGAGTTCAAATGAATAATAATACGAAGGAATTTTGAAGATGGAATTCATTAATGCTGAATCCCCCCGACTCTAAAATGTACAATCTCTGTACAYTGAAAAATCTAAATTCACCCTATGTGTCTAGAGGATGAGCCTAGAGGATGCTAACGTATTTCTGTTGCGTTTTTYGAATTGTTCAGTCTCTCTCCACCAGCGTGTCAGAAGGCGCGACGCGATTCAATTATCGKAAGACAGGTATTGATTTGCTATTCCATTTGCTATCCCAGCCAGCCGATCATCATGTTTCACTTTTATGCTCACCAGCGTTTTCACTGCATTACTAGGGGTCGAACATTTGAATTCATCACTCCGAGTACTGTGTCGCTCAGTTCATCAGTTGCACAATTTTTGAGTTCAATAAGCTACTTTGAATGAAAGYATATTGCTTTTTATGTCCAGTTCTTGTAGTTATTACGGAGTTTCGAACTGTACCGCGACCTCGTTAACCCCGAAAGGACCTTGTACTATATTTYTCAATTTGTTCATGGTAACTGAATAACGTGATGATTACCAACAGAATACCAAATTGTACAAGTATAACAAGACTCCTGTTTCAATCTACACCTTGKTGTCTGGTTTTACAATTAATCTCTTACATGATCGGTGAACAAACACAAATCTCTAATATGATCTGTGATCAGGGAAGTGAACAGGTCGTAAGTTAGCGATGGGCTTGAGCAAGGCGGGCCACGTGRCGGAGGAGTGCGTGGGCGTGGGCGTGTACGTCTACACTTTGGAGCGCGGCGCTGTGCGGGCCGTCTTCAGCAACTGGGGCGCCACGCTCATGTCCTTGCACGTGCCGGATGCGCAAGGTAATTGCTAATCGATCTATCAACAAGCAATGCGTCGTGTTGTGTGGCCTCCTTTCCCGTTTTCTTTTTCGCAATTGCACTCCGATGCTGCATGCTTCGTCGAGGATTGTTTTGTTGTTTCCTCGGACGGCATGAGGTATTGTTTATCGTGTCGCGAATCGGGTGAGGGGGTGAGTCTCCTTGCAATGCCACCACTTTCACGACCACACGGAAATTGTAGATTTTCAACCCTGTAGTTTTTTCTTTTYTTTATATTTTGATCTGTGTGTTGCGATGAGATATGGGCGTCTTCGGCAGTAATAGACTCTTTTAGTTCAATTAAGGCGTGCAATCTGAAATAGTACTAATTCCCATCCTAATGTACTGACACTAGKCTTGCAGTGACACTAATTTTGCTTCCTCTTATATAGGATGAATCCGTGCTAGTAGACGGAAGTGCACAATGAWAGAGCTTGTTGAATGTGATCCTTGCCGGGCTTGCGAGAAAGAACTTATTTCAATTGACAATTGGATTGCGTTGCAGGAGAATATGGTGACATTGTCCTGGGCTTTGACACCTTGGGTCCTTACATGGTGAGCCTCGTTATTTCCAACTCTTGAATGTGTCTTAGAGACTCTACACTTCGTTTTCTGTAAGATATATAGGTGTCAGTTGCCATTGCTCCTGCACTGGTTTGGCACAAATTTAATCCATATTTTGAAATGCTGAATATTTAAAAAAAAATTCCGGAGATCATAGCATTATCCAGCAGTGAGTCGGGGGTTCCTTTGTCTCAATCCTTGGGAAACTCAAACTGTCAGGCTTGTAGGTAAATAACTCAGATCAAATCATTTCTGTCTCATAATCTCCTTTTAATCTTGAGTTACCATACCTTTAAGAGTCAGTTCCGCTTACCTAGCGAACCTCGTAGTTGAAATTTCAGTCACTGATGTAGACTTAACGTTCTGTCTTTGGCCTTTGACTCTTGTTAACAATCGGCCCAGCTGAATACTGCTAGAATTTGGAAATTCAATTCAAATATTAGCAGGTGCCTGACCTAAATTTAACAAATTAGTTCATTATTAGGCACTGGGGTTCTGAACGAAGGTTTTTAAGCAAGCCTTAGGAATATGATTAGGACTCATCGTTCTTCGGCATGGTTGATTAATGAGGGCCAGGACGGTACATCACCTTATTTCGGAGCCTTAGTGGGACGCGTCGCGAATCGGATTGCTCGAGGCAAGTTCGAACTGGACGGGGAGCGCTACACTTTGCCCATCAACAATGGACCCAATTCCCTTCATGGTGCTTCTCTTTCCTGCATTTCAAAGTTGTAGTGATACATGTGTGTATGATTGTTATGTAATATTTGCTTCCTTGATGGACCAAACGGCCCAAATTGGTCGCATTTTAATCTATTTTTTGGTAGTTCTGAGTAGGTCATATGGAATCCTTCAAATGTCTGATTTTATTTGTGTTTTAGACCAAATCGTGCACTGTTTCTCACTTAGTCTAGAGATACAAAATTTGGACTATTATTTCACACTTTGATCRATCGAGTTAGTCATTTTAGAACCATTCTTCCTTGTCTCTTTAGAAGCTAATACATGGTTCCTCAGACTTATTTAGTTTCCTGTTTTGTGCAGGTGGTCTCGTTGGGTTTGACAAAGTTTTGTGGGAAGCGAGGAAGGTGATGGATAGCAATGGCCCTTCAGTACAGTTTACTTACCACAGCCATGACGGGGAACAAGGTAATCCTCTTTGTCACTTACTGTCAAGGTTGCAATCGTGTTCAACAATTTCTTGAAYCATGAAATGATTTCTAAAAAATGACCACAGATTGATAAGTATGACATTCATCTGTGTTTCAAAATGCTATAAACATAACTAATGATTTCAAAATAACTAATACCGACTGAAAAATATGACTAAAAACAAATGTGATTCAAAGTTTAAGAAACCTAATTTCTGAACTATTGATTAGTTTAAGAAACAACAAATCCAAACTGACGAATATGATGGTAGATGAGTGTGATTCAGTGTGTTATTTCTTCACTATGAGCAGGGTGTTCCATTGATCTCGATGTCTCCGTGACTTGAGCCATGAGATGAATTCCCACTGATGATTTCTAAGAACTAAACACAGATTGATAAGTGTGATGATTATGTTTTAGATTTCTCCGACAATGGATAAGAATAAACAAATAAAAATTCAAAACTGACATATTTTTACCAAAGATGACTTTGATTCAAAATGTGATTTCTCCACTGTGAGCAGGTTATCCCGGCGACCTGGACGTCTCAGTGACGTACACCCTAATCAGCGACAACGAGCTCCGGACGGATATGCAAGCAAAGCCGGTGAACAAGGCCACCCCCGTGAACCTCGCACAGCACTCCTATTTCAACTTGGGAGGCCATAACAGTGGCAATGTGTTGCAGCACCGAGTTCGGTTATGGAGCACAAGCTACACACCCGTGGACGAAACACAAATTCCCACTGGGGAGGTGGTGCCAGTGCGAGGCACCCCGTTTGATTTCACAGAGGAGGCTTCCATTGGCAGTCGCATCAACSAAGTGCCCGGTGGTGGGTACGAYCACAACTTCGACCTCCGCAACGGGCTTGCCGATCCTGCAGGAGGGGAGGCTCTTCCGGTGCAACAGGGGGAAGGCGGCTTGCGCATTGCTGCCAAAGTCTGGGATCCCGTCAGCAAGCGTGCCATGGAGGTTTTCACCACTGCTCCTGGGGTGCAATTCTACTCGGGGAACTTTCTGGATGGGTTGGTGGGGAAAGGAGGCGCTCTTTACAACGTCCATGCTGGCTTGTGCTTTGAAACACAAGGCTTTCCAAATGCTGTCAACGAGCCCCGGTTCCCTTCTGTCATCGTCCGTCCCGGGGAAACCTTCAGGCATGTCATGGTGCACAAATTTTACACCCAGKCTTGAGTTCTCCCTTGTGACGTTCATTTTGCTGATGTGAGACCTGGACTGAACAAACTTGTAAGGTTCGCCGGTTCCATAGTAGAACGCTGAGTTAGTTTCCTCACTACTGTATTACTTTGATATACCAACAACCCAGTAGAAGTTATTAGAAGAATTTGAAGAGTCATGTGACCCCAAAACAGTGTGTTCCCTCTGATCACTATTGCATGTAACCCTAAACCCTAGACGGTAAACCAACCCTAAACTCTGTAATTATGTATATTTATTTTTGGTGAGTGTTGGTGAGAGAATATCTTGGTGAAGCTGACTTCGAAACTTACTACTTTTTGACTCATGGGGATTTCCTCTTGGGTCCTGATTGAGAACTCATTCACGGAATCATGTTTGGGAAGTTTTTTCTTGAAGGGTGGATAGGCTTTAAAGTTGTTGCAATGCATATTTGCGCGCCGGAGCTTTTCTAATYGGCTTYAGCTATCAAACCAATTACGSTTGTCTGTTTTTACTCTAGTTTATTAGTGATGGGATAGGAAGGCAGTTGGTACAGAAATCTGATTGTACATGAAAATTATTCAGCAGGGAAGTCTACTGTATAAGTTCGTACAGCAGGAGAGGGAGTTTCCGAACTCTTTCAATTTTATTAATTTAAGTGTTTCCATTTTGTAATGCTGTTTCTATTCTTGCAGTTACTGGCATGTATTTTGTCAGTCAGATCTGCATTCTCCTTTGCACTAGCCTTCTATGTCTATGCTGGACAGTGGGGTCCAATATTCTTACCAACACAAACTGCCTACAGTACGACCTTCCTTACTCAATAGCTCCTGGAGCGGTCTGACAGGTTGGTTTACAGAGGTTTATTGGCTAAGAGAGGGTTAGATTTAGTCACAATCTTTGTAATGTGGCCTAGGTGGGGACCAGGTTGACAACATTGGTTTATAGAGATTTATTGACATATAGAGGTGCTACTTAGAGAGGTTCTATTGTATTGTTGCATTCAAAGACTTTTGCATAGTATTAAAATATAGAGGAGCGACTTTTGGGGTAGTTGACATTGTTATGGAATCTCAATCAAGCATGTTGAGTTTTTATCTTTTCAATTTGCACTGGTGGAATCTAAATCTCAATTTAGGAAGAAAACAATCCAATGTGATTTGATTGCATGCCTAGTTGTCATTCCCCCCAAAAGTAGTTGATTGATCCCTAAAGGTTTTTAACTATGTTTTCACTACAAACTCTTCAAAGATTGTTGTTTCTAGTACAAGTACCAAATTTAGAAAAAGCCCATAGTTGGACACATGGAACTATAGGACCTTGTAGAAAGATGGTTTGAGAAGTTGTGGAAAATATTTCAAAAATTTCCACCGTATAGGTTTCTAGATGTTAGTGTTTGAATTGATAAAAATCTTTTCTTTGGCCCTACAAAAAAACGGGTAGTTGCACTTCACAATTAAGGTCACATTTGTATGAAAAAATGTCCATGTTGGCACTGCTTCTTTAGATTCATTTTTCAAGGCAAGTTGGTTAAATGCTTAAAAACTTTTAAGATCATGTGGAATTGTACAAAATACAGGAAAATTTAGTAACTAGAAAGAAGTAGAGAATGATTCAAAATACCAAATTGTTCAAAATTTTGTTATGGAATTGGAAAGTGCTGTTCAATCCAAATGGTTGTAATGTTGTACATAATAATAAAAAATCTACATCCTACGATTTTATTTTTTTCAAAAAATATTGAAAATTGAGCAAAACAAAGGACTTCAAAGTTTATTTTAGAAATATAGAATCCATAATTATTGCCAGCAAACTAAATTCCTCATAACTTTCATTTCATTAATCAAAATACAATGATTAAAAGTTTTCCACGTATATATACAAATTTCAAATTTTTAAATTCTAAAAAAAATTATTTAAAAAAATTAGCTACTCAAGCTGCTCGCCGTTCAATGAAAATGACATATCATACAACAACTTTTTAATTAGCCATGTAATCAAAAGTTATGAAAATTGTTGAGCCTTAAAGCTACTCCTCACGCACATGTTGTGTAAAAATTTTAAAGAAAAAAATAAAAATTCCATGTACAGTGAATTGTCCAAATTGCTATGTTGCCAAAAAAAGTTGTTTGGTCCTTGAGTGCTTAAAAATCTAGAATTAAAAGCAAACTAGTGAACATAGAGAGTGAATTTCAAGACTTTTAGGAAAATTCTAATGTAGGGACATTTATAGTGAAAGTAGACCATGTAGTTTGGCATAATAACGAATAGTATTGTGGTTAGTTCTTTTAAGATATTTGGCTTTTAAAAGAGTAGTAAGAGGTGTTGCTTTTAATCCCTCACCTCCAAGGAAGAGAGGTCTAAAGTTTGGGGAAAGGATGAACACAAAAATGTTTCAAATAAACAAAATTTTGTTTATTCCATCCATCCAATTATTAGTAGATTTTTGTGTTTGTTCTTCAACAATTGTATAGTATAGACTTTCAAGACTTTGTTATGCAAATATTCTTGAATTCAAAATATGTTGCGTTTCTATGTACATGACTGTATGTTTATATTCTAAAAGTAGCATTTTTAGTTCCAAAAATGACCCATCAATTATATCTTATAGGCAAGTAGACTAGAAATCTTTAAAACTCAAATATAATTGAAATTTGACCCTTGAATTTATTGTAGAATTTTTTTTGTGAAAATTATGATTGTTCAATTTTCAATGATGTTAACCCCTAAATGCACAAAATGCGTTTTTTGGCAACATAGCAATTTCGGGCAGCTCACTACAAATGGATTTTTTATTTGTTTTTCTTTGAAATTTTCACACAATGTGTGCCCAAGGAGTATCTTTAGGTCCCAAAGATTTTCATAACTTTTGACTACATAGTTAAAAAGTTATTGTATGATATGTAGTTTTTATTATTTGACGAGCACCCCGAGCAGAAAAAAAAAACTTCTTTACAAATTGTTTTTTTTTTAAAATAAAAATTTGAAATTGGTTCTTTAGATTTTTATCTGTGTGGAAAGCTTTGAATCATTCTAATTTGATCATTGAGTCAAAAGTTATGAGGAGTTTTAGTTTGGGGTAGTTTGCAGGCAGTTATAGAATTTCTACTCTACAAGACAGTTTGAAATCCATTATTTAATTCAATTTTTAATATTTTTGGAAAATATAAAAAAATGTTTGTAAATTGTTTAATAAAATATTGATATTCTACATGGTAGAAAATTCTGAAATGTTTTCCACATCTTTTTGAACTAGAATACTACATGATCCTATAGTTACATGTGTCAAAAAATGATGTTTTTCTAAAATTTGGTACTTGTATTAGAAATGGCAATTTTGGACCGGTTTTGGCAAAAACACAGTCAAAACCATGTAGGAGTTAATCAAAAAAATTCAAGAGCTGACAAACCACTTAGGCAATGGTCAAATTTATTCAGTTCATGACTATTTTCTTCCTAATTGCCAACTGTATTAGTTAAATTACCCCCTTGATAGTAAACATTCCATCATGTATGACATAATGGTCAAATAACAATAGTATTGCATAATACGAGTACATCATTACTCTAGATGGTTTTGCAAATTCTCTTTTGTATTATACTATGCAATTTGAAAGAAATAATTATTTTGCTAATCCAATACAACATGACAAGAATTAGTTCAAAAATCAAAACAATGCCCTTCAAAATGATACCAATTCATTGATGTCAGTTGAGAATGTGACCTACACTAAACATGAGGGCAAAGTCACTTTGAACTTGTCATACACATGTACAGAATGACACTGTGTAGAATAGCCTATTTCAAGCTGCCAAAAAATTCATATCACCTGCAAACACAAATGTATCAAATCCTCCAATTACTTCATTGTCATTATTGTAAAACGCATGGTCTAATTGGGGGTGAAAATGAAAATATTCAACAACTCCTTGATCTCATTTGCACTCTACCCTAGGTCTTTTTAAATTGGCGTGAGAGGGCAAGTTTGCACTTAGATATCCATGTTGGCAAAACTCCCTTTATAAAATAGGTCAAAAATGCAAAAAATTTGCCACATGGGCACCTTGGTTGATATCTTGGTAGCGAGGGCACCGACTGGGGGAGGTTGCAATGGTTGGGTCACTAGGTATACTTGTCGGGGCGTCTGCCGTTGTTGGGGGTGTCGCCCCAAAATCCTCATGGAGGCGCTCTTGAACTTCCAATGACCATAGATTGACCATAGATTGGTTGATTTCTTAGCAGACAGCACGATGCAATATTGGCAAAGAAAACATTGAAGAATGCTTTGAGAGGTGCTTATAGCAAAATGTCAAGAGAAGAAGTGAAAGTCTAATCAACGGATATTGTGTGATGGAGGGAAACAAAGAAGGACATGGTGATTGATGTTTGGTGACAAAAGGTTGAATTTCTACCATCAATGTAGTTGATGCTCTTTGGTCTATTCACTACAAGAGAAAGGGGTGTTTTAAGTGAGTTTTTTAGTTTAGTCCTAGACACAAGATTATAAGTAATGATTTTAAAGGAGATCTTTAGTAAAAATTTACTTGAAATACATGAATTTTTAGTAAAATTTTACTAAAAATCTCCTAAAAGGTCATTACTTATAATCTTGTGTCTAAGACTATACTTGTAAACTCACTCAAAAAACACCCCTTTTTCTTGTAGTGATTGATTCTATAAATGAAGAGGTGTTTGTAGAGAGTCACAATTGACTTGTAAGAGAGCAATTGTGGCTTTTGTTTGCAAACTTTATCTTCCACATGTTCAATTTGACGTTTCGGTAGGGGTTGACCATTTGAAATATGTCCTCTCCTTGTTGATTAGATCTTTATGAATTCCTCCTTTTGATTTCTCATGATTCTTTGAGTTTTATTCTAGTGGTTTTTAGATTGAAGAATCATTATAAGAAAAAGACTGTAGTATTATGATGTGGAGATTGCTTTGATATACATTGGTTGACCCCATTTTAGTACTTCACATGCTGTGTGAACTATAATTTATTAGTTTGTAATCACTCAAGTCACTAAGTGGTACAAGGTCAAAACTATTGACAAGAATTTCAAGTATAGAGCAACTTTTTATGAGCTTAGTTGTGTCTGCTCAATGTTAAACACGTTAGTGGATTTCACCATACAAATCATTTGACTTTGAAGTTCTTTGTTAGTTTGAGATGTGGGCTTAGATAGACTGTGCATGCAATATACTTGCACATTTATCTAAAGATTGTTGTTTATCTTACAAGGTAATGCTAGCTTAAGAAGGCTTTGCCTAAGCAACTTGTATTTTTGGCCTTGGACAATGTGCTTGAGGGGAGAACAAAAAGTGTTCAGATTCTATTTAGCCACCTAAGCTTACTTTGTCTGTTTTTCCAAGAGCGTGCAAGAGRGTTCATTTTCTAGTTATGCCCTAATTGCTAATATTTTTTCCACAATGTAATCTTCTTTTATATCTACTATGCTAAAAAATTTGGCCAATCACATATTCTATAATTGTTGTGTTGCATTTTGCCATGTTTGCACCACATAGATTTAGCATGTTTTTTTTACACTATCCTGTACTAGTACATTGCTATTGAAAAAACTTTGTAGAAAAACCCATTAACCCCAAAATGACCCTGGAATTTCTTGAGCTTATAGAATTTGCTCTAAATTGAACAAAAAGCCAACATTTTGATACATTGTATCAATTCTTTCTGAATTGTAACTGTATAAAATCAAACTAGACATGTTAGAGTTCACATTAGAAAAAAAAATACAACAATATCTCTTACGGATTGAAAGATTATAATGTTTGATCATGAGGGTGTTAAAACTGTGAAAGTGATTTGAAGTAACATGCATAACCCCAATCAATTTATGGCTTTTCAAAATCTACTTTACAATTTTTTTAAATGAAATTCTAATGTGATTTTTTCTCAAAGATCTAGTGTATTTGAGGCTCATTCCCAAGAGCCCTCAACAGTACAAAAAGTCAAGATTGCAATGGACACCCATGCACAAAATTTTGAATAATCATTTTCAAAATCAGATTTTTGAAGCTAAAACTAAACTTCAAAAAGAATTTTTCAAAAATATAAACTACTAAAAATAGTAATTTGGTAAGGTTTTGTTTAACTTAAAAAATTGGTCAAGGATACATTCTGTCCTCAGGGTCATTTAGGGGTTAATGTAACCACGTAGCCAATTCCACTTCCCCAATATAGACTAGTTCGCCTTTCGGGCAATTTAGTGAAAAAGAATTTAAAAGCCCTGCTCTTCCCCACTGTAGTAGCCATTATTTCAAAAAAAATATGAAAACAAAAATGAATTTACACAAACAAGGGTTGTCCTCATCATGCATGTCACATTGCGACGTTTACATATCCATCCTTTAACCCTAGCATTAGTCAAAATAGAATATTCATGGTGAAGTTTAATTACCATGATGGACAATTTGGATGAAACCAATCAAAACATTGATGGATAGAACCGTTTGAGCAACCGGCTCAACACTTTTTGAAGACAAATTAGCTAAATGGACGGGCCATCTAAATCTACCAATGGGCTGTCTAGTTGACGGACATTGCGGACGGACCCAACAAACTTCATCAACATTTTTTAACGCATGATAATAAAATATGAAAATTTGAAAAATATTTTGGCCGTCTAAATCCAAGTGCAATAATAACGTGTTAGGCTCCAATGTGACTGAAGAATCATGACAAACCATATCTTAATAACCCACATCTGGATAGAAAAACCTAATACAAACAAATAACAATTAACAATATAAATATAATTAGTATAAACATTAAAAAAATGAATTAAATACCTTTACAAAGGCCCCCATGTTGTTGGTACACTCCCACAAGCCTCTCCCAACTAGCACCATGTCTTCATGTTCGTATTTCATCACTAACTACTATCATGTCTCTCCTGCTGTGATCTAGTGATTTTTATGTAAATAAAGAGTGCTAGCATCTCCAAGTTTGCAATCTTCAAGTTGGGAATTTTCATACAATTTCATATAAGTGTCAATACGTCTATCTTTTGTAGCCATGGCAACCAAATACTCATCTTTCTCTTGTTTCAAGCATTTATTTTTCTGTTTCTATTCTTCCTTCACAGTGTCAATGTCATAGAATTGTACCAAATTATTGTATTAGTTGAGCTAACCCCCAAAGGACCGGGGGTGTTTGAGCATGTCTCTTGTTTTCTAGACTAGCTCTTGTAACAAGCATAATTTCTCATTTATGTAGAATAATTTTGATGATCACCACCATTGAAATGAAAGTAGACTTGTGTATCTTTTCTATGAAGAAAAAATCAACAAAATCGCACAATTTTTGAGAAAATGCCACTGTCAACAAGACTGATGAAAGATGTTCAATTAGGTAGTAGTTTGTACGTATGCTGAAATGGGATTGTTGAAATTGGAATGCTGGAAACTGCCCCAAAAACTCTGAATTTTTTTCACAAGTACATATCATCATGATATTAATGTGTAATTTTTTTCAAATCACTTTGAGGTGTAGAAAAAAACATCTGAGGATGTGATGTGACCGCCCACAATTTCTTTTCAATTCTCAAAAAATTCACCAAAAACCACACACTTGATCATTTCTCGATTGGATTGCGCCAACAAATTCACCATAGGGTCTCTTTGTTGTTCACTAGCTGTTACTGAGGTTAACATTTCAAATTTGCTACAAATGTAGTTGCAAAAGCCACGAGGTGGCCTTGTGGTCCTTCAAGGGCTAAACAACTAAAGCAAGATCCATGGAAGATCCATGGTTTGGTGTCTCAATAACCATGTCACAAGGTTGATTTTGGAAGGGAATATATTTCAAAGTAAATAAAAGGAAAAATTATGAAAGTTTTTTTTTTCTATTTTTGGGTTAAAAACTTAAAAACTTAAAAACTTGATTAAAAATACATCTATGTTTTTTTTTTACAACTAATGTCCATCAACATTGATTTATTGACTCATAAAGATCAATATATGGATTGTCACACTAATTAAGTTTTATTAAGAATAAGCAAAATCACTCTTTGTCAAAAAATGAATTTTGTGGTGCCAATATCATTGTATTACATATGGTTATAGACTTTTATTGAGTGAAAATTAGGTCCAATCTTTGGAAGGTATTTTCTGATGGATTAAATATTTTTTCTTTCTTTTACATAGTATGTTTGAAGTTCTAAGTGGGCATGTTTTCCGATCAACCACTTAGGAGGGCTCTCTTTACATATGCATATGTGGACTTATTAAAACTCTCCTCTGCTTCAAACAAGATTGTATGATATAGGAAAAACATTTTTTCATCCAAATTTTTTTAAAGACTTGTTTGAATGCATTTTCAATGAATAGTATTCATTATTATGGTATTTTAGCCATAGAAATGATATTTTTGTATTGAATTGGATTAATGAAATGAAGTTTATTGTGTTTTGTTTTTATTCTAATTGAAAAATTCTGAAAATATAATATTTTATTGCAATTTGAACCATGGTTTGTTGATTTTCTAAATTTTGAATGATACAATAATTTGGCTTATATCATGATAGTTGTGTATTATCTTTTCCACATAAGTATGGTGAAAATTTCATTATACTTATTTAAGCATATTATATATTTAATACAAACTTCTTTCACTTTTTCTTTAAAAAATTCACAATAGATTCAAATAAAAAAAACTAGATTTTTCATGATTTATAGTAAGAAGTTATATGACGTCCTCTCTAAAAAATAAATATAAAAAATTCCATTCATACATAGGTGAAACATGACAGCAAACAAAGTGATGGATTATAGTCTTGAAATCCATAGTCATAGGCCCTTCCTTCTAGGATTAAAGTATGTTTGGTATATTTAGCAAAATTGACACAAAAGAATACAACTAGAAAACAAAGCGAAGTGGATAAATTTTGTTTTTTTAGCAACTTCTAACTAGAGGATCTTTTATCTATTTTCTATGCTTAGTCTTACAATGTCGTATCTTCCTATCTATGGCAAAAATTTTGAAAGCTCTTCCACACATTCTAATACTAGTGCAAGGTAAGATCCTTCTATTAAATATGCAGAAGAATCAATTTTTTTTGAAATTCTTTGCATTTTGCAATTGAAACGGAACTTTTGAGTGGTTTTTGACAAAAATGATTCATTGAAAGTTTGAAACTTCAACAATTAAATTCTAGCGAGATTCAAACATTTCCTTAATGAAACCTTGTAGCTTGATAAATTTTTTTTGTGTTATTGCATTGCAATATGCTCCATTCTAGTAATAAAATAGACTTCCATATACAAAAAAAAGCTAAATTTTGCAAAAAAGACAAAAGATTTTCAGCAATTTTACATAGATGAGTGCAACATTTGCAAATAGAAAATCAGGTATTTTGATTGGCAATATTTTAGGAAGGGGGACATGAAAAGTGGGGAAGGCAACTTTTCGACTTCTAGATAATCACTTTTGGCATTGATCTTGAACTTTTTGTTTTTTTTTAGGTTGACAAGACGACCAAAACTTTTTCGATRTGAGTTGGAAGGAACTACATTGTTAGAATACCTTTGTCTTGCTATCAAACTAAAAACAACCAAAAGTTCAAGTCCAATGTTAAAATTAGATTTCTAAAGTTTGGAAAGATGCCTCTTTTACATTCTATAGGCCTCTTCTTAAAACTTTGCTAGTGGACAATTACAATTACAATCCTTTGCATGCAAATATTGCACACTTCCATGTAGAAGTCTAGAAACTGTTTTGTCTATTCTACAAAATTTGGCCAATTTCTATACATGGAAGTCTATCCTATTAGGCTTGGCTTTTACCAAGACTAGCAAGGSTATAAACATTGAGAAGTYTCCATCTCCAAGCCCTCTTGTTTGTCATTAAGAAGTCCACCTTTGGATTGGTGTAAACTATCAAGAACGCATGAAATGGTAAAATAATTTAAAATATAAAAAATAAATAGTGCTTTTCGATGAGGTTCCCATAATTTGAGTTAGACCCACCTCAAGAGGGGGGCTTCACTATAATTCCTGAGGTTTCAAATTTGAGGAATTTATATAGGAAAAATGTGTGCTCCATTTCATTTGGACCTTCTTGGAGTGCGGCAATTGACCTCTCATTTCATTGAGTAAACCCATTTTCCAAGGACTTTTCAATTTCAACCAATCAAAGCCTTCAACAAATGCATGCCCCCTAACCTTTGCACAATATTGTTTACCAATGAGGCAAAGTCTTTTTTGCATCCTCGTAAAGGGGAACCCTACAATGAGCAAGATTGTCTTAAMTTACTCCTCAACCATTCCCAATCCTYGAATTAACTGTTAAGTCCCTCTGAGATATCTAGAAAAGCATAATACCTTCCCAATATGGGGATTTGGTGTAAATTGTAAATCCGGCCTTGAGTTATAAGTAAAACCCGGTGTGAATGTCCCCACCGACCGACTCCCCAGCTTCTCGATGTTTGCGGCATTGCATCAGTCCTCGCTGCTTCGGGACTTTGGCAGTTTGGATTGCAGGTCTCGTTCTTCACTTGCACTTGTTCTTCCTGGTGTACGAATTTCTTTGCAACACTGGATCATTACCTCGGAGTCCTGAGTAGCCGAAGATCTAGGTTTCCAGCGGATATTTTGCAATCTTTTGTGCGTAGTGAGGGGGAGGACGACTTTCCACAATGGACGCTGCGCTGAGTAAAGCCGGGAGCTTCTTGTTTGCTCGAAAGGCAACCAACATCGCTGGTGGCCTTGCTGATGACGCCTCTGTATGTGAAACCCTTGTTAGCTGCTCTTCCCAAACCCTTGCACTTCCGTATTGGTATTCGTCTATCTGCTTCCTCTGCTGTCCGTTTTTAAGAAAGAAATTGAAGTTCAGAATTTAATCTCTGTTTAGTTCACTTTTCCTGAACTCTCCGCAGATTGTTGTTGAAATAGGATAATGATCGCGTTTCTGAGAATTCAGCAGACCGTTGCGGGTTGTGGATTTCATTAGGGTTTGAAGGAGATTATACATGAACATTGAACTGCTGAAACTGAACTGCGGCTAACATATTGGAACAGTTGCCTGAGAGTTGACCTTGGGTGCTTATGTAATTTGGTCTCCTTTGTTATCTTTAGTTGTTTTTGTGCGGTTTAGTTTTAACGACAGCTCATGTCTTGAGGGTTTGGAGAGGGTTGTGATTTTTGGGATTGAGATTAATCTGTTTCGTGCAGAAGGTTGGATCTGAGCACGGTGCGACACTCTTTTATTTAATAGAATTCGATGAGTTCAAATGAATATTAATACCAAGGAATTTTGAAGGTGGAATTCATTGGTGCTGAAACRACCCCCCGACTCTAAAATGKACAATYTCTGTACATTGAAAAATCTAAACTCACCCCATGTGTCTAGAGGATGAGCCTRGAGGATGCTAACGTATTTCTGTTGCGTTTTTGAATTGCTCAGTCGCTCTCCACCAGCATGTCAGAAGGCGCGACGCGCTTCATTAATCGTATGAAAGGTATTCATGGCTATTCCATTTGCTATTCCAGCCACGTGATTATAATGTTTCACTTTTATGTTCATCAGTGATTTCACAGCAGCACTAGGAGTAGGACATTTGAATTCATCACTCTGATTTTTGTGTCCCTSACCTGYYCGATTTTTGAGTTCAATAAACTACTTACGAATGGAATCACATTGCTTTTTATGTCCAGTTTTCGTAGTTATGACGGTGTTTCTAATTTTACTATATTTTTTATTTATTCATGGTATTTGAATAACTTGTTGATTACAAAACTCAACAGGTATAACAATACTCGCGTTTCAATCTACATCGTGGTGTATTTCAATCTCCACCTTGTTGTCTGGTTTTACAGTTAATCTCTTACATGATCAGTGAACAAGCACAAGTTAAATGTTTTAAATTAATTACACCCGAAATGGGCTCCTCAATCACTGAGGGATTAATTACACCCCCMAAATGCACGTTAATGTTGGGYCGCAGGAGTCAGGAAGTTGWTCTAGAACCTTTTCTACACTCGTTGAACTCTTTTGCTTATCTCATTGTATGCAGCGTCTTGTGACATAGCAGAGTGTGTTATTGAGAGTACAGTTCATCGTGAGTATTGGACTGRGTACGCCTTTCCCTWGRGTTTGTTTAGGGAGCACAGAATGTGATACTGAAGAAGWCTGAGCCTAATTTATAACCCTTGATATTTTGTTTTGCTACTGACACTTGCGTTTTGTGCTGGAAAGGCAAAGTGCAGACACCGCTACCCGAGCTCTTACAGAAGTACCAAATCCCCAAGGGTGTGTTTCCAAAGAATGTACTAAATTACGAGTTTGATGAAGCCACAGGGAAGCTGACCGTCATTCTTCCTTTCATCTGCGAAGTGAAGTTCAGAGACGAGTCGCTGGTGCGCTACGACAGGAGAGTAACCGGCGTCCTGATCAAGGGCGTGTTCAAGAACATTGAAGGCATGAAAACCAAGATCATGATGATGTGGTCCAAGGTGATCTCCATCACCATGGACAAGCCTGAATCCACCAAAGTGGTCTTCGTCTCAAGCATGAACAAATCCCGACCGCGCGACGCATACATCGTTCTACGGGATGGAATTGAAGTGGACGACTTCTAGCCAGGTTAGACCTAATGCCAAATTTGTGCTACTCAATCAACCTCCAAATCTGTACTTTTTGGGTTGAGTGAGAATGAGAATGAGAATCCTCCTCTGATTAGCCTATGATACAGGGACTCAGCTGTCTTGAACACCAGACTTGGCATCATAGATAAGAGTTGATCTCAACCTATTGATTGTCTACTACATTGTATAGTTGTAGTGTAGTTAATAGCTAATTRATTGTTTTGTTTGTGCCATTTTAAAGAGTGATTCTCTGGAGAGACCATTGGCGATGGGTTATGCTAGTGCTTGCCTTCGCACTTGTACCTTTGTCTGCCAAATACTTGGTTTTGTCTTCAAATTCAGATGTACCGGTAGTTTTAAGAGATAAAATCTTAAATATCAGGCCGGTAGTTTCAAATGATGTCCTCTTTGGCCTGGGCACCCTTGTCGATCAGTTTCTCGAAGAATAAGGTCATCTCTGAGCACCTTCGGATGTTGACGTAGCTTTATTTGYGGTGACACACTGTTTTTTTCATTGAGTTAATTTGTCCTAAATTCCTAATATAATGTCACAATAGTATGACATGTAGTGAAGAGTCTTTATGAAAATAATTCTGCAGCTTGGGACTATCGGCAAAAAGCTTTCAGTGATTAGTCACTCAAGCAACAAGTGGTTTACACAAGATCCTAAATTTGTAAATGATGTTCATCCCCCAAGCACACTAATACATGGGGCTTATTGTATTTTATTGGTTGACAAAAGAGTGTATCAAATAGACAAAAATCAACTAATGTATGTGCATTGGTGCATTTGAAATCATCATTGTCCAAGATGCAATACATACATTTGGGAAAAAAATTGGCAGTAAATCCTAGATAGTGATTGACATAAGCTGTCCAAAATGTGACAACTACACTTACAACAATAACCTCTACTAGAACCTAGATATTAGAGATAGTCATAAAGATCGTTCCTTATTTAATTGAAAATATCTTGTCATTCATTGGATACTAAATGTTGGTGGCATCCTTTCTAGGTTAAATGATGGATTGGTGTCTAAGGCACCTTTTGGTATTGTATAAATGATTGATTTAAAAATATCCCAAAGAGCTCATTGGAAGTCAAACTATTGTATAAAACCTCCCTTTTTCACACAAAACTCTAGGATGGATGGGCACTCTAGGATGGATGGTTGCATTTCTATCCTACTTGGTAGGATTCTCTATCATTCATTAGACAAAAAAACTTCTGTAACATCCTTAAGGGATTACCAAAAAATTGTACAAAAGAATCTCAATACCAAATTCCATCAATCCGAGTTTGGGTACCTCAAGGAGTCTCCTCTTGAATTTTGAAGGACCTATAGACAACATTTTGAAATTTCATAACTTCTTAATACTACTCAAATAATCCATGCTAAGGCATTGRAATCCTATTTYACTTGCCATCATTGTAAAAWCGTTAGCAATCTCAAAAGACATCTYAAACATTAACTTTTAATTGTTTGAAAAGTCACAAGTGATCACTTTTATATTGAAAGAAGTTGAAATTAATGATTTTAGAAGCTTCAAAAAAGTTATGACAATGTCCTCAAAAAAAAACTTGCAATTCTTTGGAAACATAACATATATAAGAAGTTTTTGAAATGTAAAGGTATATTTACGTTGATTCTTTTCCATTGAACAAATGCTAATACATTGTTTGGATTTCATTAGAATTATTGCTCAATTGTTCTATTTTCTTAGGCACTATATGCATACAATTTGGTTGGCTCCTTCTCCAAATTGGAATGGTGGTTTCACCTTGCAACTCCTAGCCTAAAGAAGRGACCTAAGGATTTTTTTCACCTAAAATCAATCAAACATATCATGACTTCATATTTTTTTTTCTTCTTAAGGTAGGAGGTCTATAAAGTGCCCATCTAAGGGCTGAAGCTGAATTTTGGCGAGGTGAAATTGATTAAAATAATTTTCAGTAAATTTTCCTTGAAAGACAAGTGGAACTGACATCTAACCCAAGTTGTTTCATAGTTTTTGGAGCTTTGTAGAAGTAGTTATGAAATTTTGAAGTTGCAGAAAAGTGCATTTTAATGGGCTCTAAAATCGACCACCTCCTCAAATGTATACAGCTTGTACATTGGAGAATTCAAAATGTACCTCGAGGGCCCGATTGGTTTTAAAACGTGCTCCATTTTAGGGCCTCCTACCTTACCATTGGCTTTTATTTCATCTAGAGTTAAAGACTTGAACAAAAACTTCAATCCCATTGGCCAAATGAGAGAGGTCTATTGAAGAAAGAGTTTGTATTGTRGACATCCCATTCAYCCWCAGAATCCATTCATCTTTACTTTCATTGCTCTCCGCAAGGCTTCAGTTGCATTGGCTTTCCAGTCTTGGCCACCTTCTTTATTGCAGCGCAACAGGTTGATGGCAGCATGCAGTCACTAACTTGCAACRGTTCAACTCCGCCACTTGACTTTGTCCGCGTTCTATCGCCAGGCTCCACTGCTCAGTCAGGTACGTATTGACAGCGCTTCAATTATGCAAGTGCTCAGTATTCTTGCTTGCTGTAATCTCACTTAGCTACGTCATGGAACTCTTCGATCCGGAAGTATTCTTGCTTGCTGTAATCTCACTTAGCTACGTCATGGAACTCTTCGATCCGGAAGTATTCTTGCTTGCTGTAATCTCACTTAGCTAGGGCCTCATCATGGAACTCTTCCGGAAGAACTAATTATACTTCCGATAGATCGATCTGTCTTTAACGGAGTTTAGATGCATCTGAGAATCGTTAATACAGTGACTTGATCCTGAATTTTGCAGATTTCTCTAAGAAAAACCCTAGTCCATAGAGTGACTGAAGCCTGCGCGCAGTTGATGGGAGCGAGGTGTGTTGTGAGAGCTCGAAACGCTTGTCGACGAATATATTGTGTGGCGGTCGCAAATTTCATGTAAGCTTCTAAAACTGTTTTTTCGTGTTTCTTTAGTGCAAGCGTTTTGCCGTGACTAAAGACCAAGATGCTGTTAGTTTGCCCCGGCATTTGGCTCCGTCCGTCTGTAACCAGGGTTCATTACTCGGACAGGTACGTATTTGACAGAGGTTTTTATTTTTATACATAGGTTTGTTGCTTCCTTCGATCTCCTGTAGCGCCTCATCGTTTAATTCTTACCATAGATCTATCTTTAGAGGATTTTAAATGTATCCGTGAATCGTTTCGGTTTCGTGATCCGGATTTTGCAGCATTTTCTGAGCAATCGCCCGTTCCAGAAGTGACTGAACGACTAGTATTGTTGAGAGTGCGATGTTTCTTGAGAGCTTAATATAACCCGTTATCACCGAATTTGTTGTGTGCCGGTCGCAAATTTCATGTACGGCGTAGGCAGTTTTTTATTGTTTCATAAGTGCAGTGAATTTAGCCATTACAGTACCGAGGCACTCAAATATGAAGGTCTCATTGAACTATCTAGACCGTTTCCGAGGTTCGGGGTCCTTATCTTGATGTATCGACGCCTCCTTCACTCAATCGAGTTTTTTCAAATGCTGTTATTTCGGATGATTTTTCTTTTCTATCCTGAAGTGTTGTTTCCTCCAGCCTGCCTGCCTTTTTGTTACACTGTCTTTGGCTGATACTTCCAGACTGGTAAACAAGCTAACATTATTTAAGTAAGTGTGAACCAAATCAAGGGAAATGCGCATACCTTACTTATTAAGGAGCCCGTCGTAGTCCTTTGTAGTGAAGCAATACAGACAGGTGGATATAATAGTGATAATTGGGTGCATCCTGTGATTGGAAATCAAAGMTGAATGAGCATATCTAAGCTGATTTAGCATCTTGATTGAATATTGCCTCGCAGGTTCAGTGAAACGGAAATGATTTAGATAGTCGGAGAGAGTTCTTCCCTTTCATGACTCCAAACCCGAGGAAGTAGAGTTGATTTGGAATTCAGTTGCTTTGAGAGGAGGTGTTTGATGAGAACCTCGTCATGCGCGTGACRGTATAAATGCAGGAGAAAGACCAACCGCGGTCCTCAGTGGCCGGTATGTGTAGCGGCACWTGTCAGCTCCTCTAATCGGGTGAGCACGAGAAACAGCGATTGATGCTTTAGAAATTTTCATTTTGAAGAGGTTTGTCGCACTATATGAGGCTTATACTTCAACCTGTGTCTACTTTTAGTATAGTTTTGAATTAGAATCTATGTCTCACAGAGAGTATTAAAGGCTGCCTTCAAATCTTTCTTAGTAACTTGGTGACAAATTGTCGACCGACGTCTGCTCTCGTAGTTTATGATTCTCTTTGAATTAGAATAAAAAATTTCTTAAGGATTTCAAACTGTTTCCGAGACGAGTGATTTCAAATCTATGGTCTACTGCCTGAAATTTGTGACAACTTGTGGAGCCTTACGCTTGGCGTACCAATTTCAATGACGCAGGAGGACAGTCGCAATTGAATGGGAACCTTCATAGGCCACATTTTGCCCGGGGCAGGCTTTGTCCTGCTCGGGCTATGGCATCTGTACAACATCATCGGGGGTTACGTCCGCTCCCCCTGGAGCTACAAAACACGGACCTGGTTTCCTCCTGAGGGCTTGGGAAGGCGCTTCCGGCATACGGAACTATATTTTATTATCGTTGGAGCTTGTGGCTCCATAGCCGGGGAGCTCTTGCCCGATAGGTTTTGGTCTGTCACCACGCACCTCAATAATTTCGAGCACTCTACAATTTCGCTGACACTGCTTTTCTACGCCGCATTTGCCCTCGCTGTCGATGTTCTTGAAATTCATGTACCGCAAGGGTGGTTGCACTCTGCCGCCGCGATCACCCTTAGCGAGGAGCTCCTTCTGTTCCACTTCCACTCCGCAGATCACATGGGCCTGGAAGGCCACTACCACGCGCTCTTGCAATTTCCAATCGTGGTGGGCATCTTTGCGCTCCTTATGGAAATCTTCATCCTCCATTTGCCAGTCCTCGGCCTCCTTCGAAGCATGTCGTTTATCCTGCAAGGATCTTGGTTCATTTTAATGGGATTCATCCTTTGGACGCCATCGCTCGTCCCGTCCGGATGTTACATAACGGCGAATCATGTGGATTGTCCAACCCTATACACTCTCATGGCAGCTAAATCTCTTGCGAATCTCGAGTTCGCCTGGCTCCTCTCCGGAATTTTCTTTCTCACAGGGGCGGGACTAATAGCGGCGTTGGCTTTTTTCAGAAAAAGAATTSCATACCGCCATCTTGTAGATGAAGACCGCGGCCTTGAAAAGACTCATCATCACGACCTGGAGCATGGTGGTTGCTCTTCGCCTCCCGACGGCTTGCAAGKCTCCATGGAACTCCAAGAAACTGATAGACCCGACCTTGCACGATAAGCTAGGCCCTACGTCCTTACCGCTTGTACAGATTCACCTCTAAATATTGTGCACTTACTCAGTGTAGCTCACCTTGTTGACGATGCAAGGTTATTCTGTAATTTGTCGTTGTGAATTGCACAAGATTGTCTATAATCTGCTTTGAGGACATGGAGGGTCTCTTTCACCTAAAGACATGGTCTGTTATCGAGCTTGAATCCTTGGACACAAATTGATTCAAAGCACTGATAGTCTTAACTTGCGATGCGCAGGGCATGCTTCAAAATTGATTGATCCAGGCCGATGCCAAAAGTCCTCGCCGTGGACATGCCATGATGTCTGTCACTGCGGTGACAATCAGAGGCTCTCTCAAAACAGTGTTGTTTCACATTGTCAAATAAAATTCTTAGAGCCTACCATTTAATTACAAGTTTCAACGGCCTAGCAAGAGTTGACAGTACGCAAAGGCAAAGACGCTCAGTTCAAATGCACGGGCGGTTGTKCTCTAATTCTAGTGTTTCAAAGCATTCGTCACGTAAACATATACAATGGCAAGATCGACACTCCGGCATACTTCCTTAGCTCCTCTCCCGTGTTCTTGTGCTATGTACAGAGCACCAGTCATGGCGTGTTGTTTGCTCGGTCGCATGCTTCAGCAACCGGCGTTTCCAGTGCAAGCTTCCTCTTCTTAAATTCCTCTCGAAGGCGTCGATTAACAGACTCAAATGTCCTCTTGATAGCCTCACGCTCCTCAGCTGTAGAAGTAAAACGGTAAAAGTCGAGTTTTTTGCCATTTCCATTATTAGAAAATGCCCCAGGATCTTCACCAATCCGGGCTTGATGAACTTTTTCAATGCCAGGAGTCGGTCCCCCAGTATCATCCGCATTCGGCAGAGGGTGTYGTCCTCCAGCCTGCTCAGCTTTTGGCGCAGAATTAGCATCCTTGACTAGATCWGGAGTCGGCGTTGAGGTTGTCTTCAAAGCCTCGGCGCTTGAATCAGGCTTATGTGCTGCAAGGATATCTCTGATGCTTGGTTCAGACTTTTGTTGAGTTTTTGGTGGCAAAGATTGTTGATCTTTTTCTGTGACCTCACCAGTCCGTCCCGCAGCATATATAYSCGGGAGATGCTYTAGATGATTGTCGTCACTCACCTGYTCACAAGCTGCCTGCGAATCATGCACCACCGATGTGAAGSGAGCTGGAGAGCGTGGAACTTTGACGACAGCCTCTRCTGACGCCTTAACTGTGGTGGTGATCGGAGCCATGGAGCGGAGAYTTGGAACCGGCATTGCTGTCGGCATGTTYCTGGCGATGCTGGTTTGTGCGGGAGCTTGGACGAAGCTCGGAAACGAAGTGCAWGGAGGCCGCAGAGAGGCTTCATTCYTCTGAGGCAGTGTAAGCGGACGACGCATAGGCACATTCCCTGGCACGGTCGGTGGTGCTCTTCGACTGTCTCTCGGGAAGAGATGTACCATGGAATCCTTGCGTTCAAGGCGCACGAGAGATTCGAACTTGGAGAGCAACGCCATTAGGTTTGGGCWGTGCAGGCTCTTGTAATTGAGTTTCTTTCCCCTGCAGTCCTCAAAATCCTTCCCCAGGTTACTCAAGTTTATGCCTGCATTGGCACGGCCGCTAGCTAACAACTCCTCCAGCCAGTTCCTCACCTCCTCCATCGAGAGCGGCCCGTAACTCAATACCTGGCGGGGAGGAGTTGCCGGACTTGCCTCAGAAATCAGCCTACTGTGGCTTGCTTCATAGTCCAGACCTGGGCTGTTACAGAGGATCCAAGGTCTCGTCCCTACAAGTATGCTCTTGAAATTAACACCAGGAACAGCAACTTGCAGAAACGCATCGAGTTTCTCAAACCCGACCTTCTTGAAGTTCAATTTGCCCCTAAACCTCGTCCTGAAACGCACATAGAGGTCGTATTCCAAAATCTCGGTAATCCCCTCCCGGAGATACTCCTCAACTAGAGTCCTGCAGTTCTCCATCAGGAGTGAGCAAACCGTAGTCATTTGGTTCTGTTGTGATTGGGAGTCGCTTGCCCTAATCGAGGGTTCGTCATTTATCCTGGCAACCAAGGGCTTTTCCTCAACTGTCACCTCCTTCGTATCATTCAAAAGAGAATGAGAAAACATTTGGTGCAGGATCTCGATTTGAGGAGGAACGCACTCGTGCAATGGTGTCATGCCCTTCGGAGGGAAGGAGGTTGCCACAATAATGTTGTACTTCCTGATGTGCAGCTGGTGAATTGCATCTGCCAAGGASGGGTCCGACACGCGGGAGATAATGACCATGTCCACCATGCCTGGCGCGTGATCTGTGGCCCAAAGCAACATGTCCACAATCATGGCCTTCGAGGAACTCCCCTGCTCAGAACCTGCAAGAGGAAATCCAATTTCCAAGTTAGCTGGAGACAACAATACGGTCTCTTGACCAGCGTCCTCCTCCAATGAAACAGATTCTTTCTCTTTCTTGCCATTTATATGGATTTCCTCAGACAATAGTTTGTGGAGAGTTGCGGGACTCGATACATGCTAGATTGCGGCTAAATTAACATTTTCAACACCTCACCACAGGAAATGGCTTGTTGCAAGACGAGCGTGCTCTTGACTATGTAGTCATGCGCAGCAACGGGCAGAGCTTCATTCCCGTGCGCTCGGACCTTCAGAGGAGGGCAGAGACTGAAGAGCCCAGTGCCCATGGCGCGGTGCGAACCAAGGAGGTGGTCCAGGAACTTAAAATTTGGCGGAGGAGGCACGGTTTGCATGTCCCAGAAGATCATGGTGMCGCTGTCGCTGTCCCTTGCAGAGCCTCCATTTGACCTCATAMTCGCCATARTACTCTTCAGTCTCCCTAAACAAGCAGTAAGTTCGCGATCTCTGGAGGTCTGTCCCTTTCTCCGTCTCTCTTGCCTGAACTTCAAGAAGTGGAACAGAAGCAAACGTCAGGGGTTACTTTGCACGTTTTCTCTCTCTCAAAGTGGATACGCCAACTTCATGACAAGGTGAATAACATAGTGGTCGTGAACATGTCTGCTGATTGCTACATATATTTGCCTGTGATTAATAACAAAACCAGCATTACAATAGTGAACATTTTAATGCCTAGCTTTACAGACGCGCTAAATACAGAGTGCATCGGTTCTAAACCTTGAAAGCCAGTGCCTTGAAAATCAGCTAAAGAAATCTTCAATGGGTTGCACATTGTTTCAACAGGACACCCTCTTGACAGCTAATTAGAAACGAAACAACAACATGATCGTGAAGAACTTACTTTATTCAACCTCCCGCCTCCTCTGATGGCTGTGGAAATTCTCGTGTGTCCAAACTCCCAAGAGAGCTTGCGCAGAAGAAGAACAGCAACAACAACTCTGACCCCGGCGAGAGCTCCTATTTCCTCGCAGGTTAAGTGATTCTCCTAGAATTGTAAGTTAAGCAGGGCTCATCACTTCATTTCATGTCCAGTTGCTTCTGTTAATTCACATCCACGTCACAGATCGTTTCTTACATAACATGATTATGACTAGATGGGTAAGACTCGATGRTGTCCAGTACAGCTGCCGCCATTAGTGCTGACTGATTTAATGCTGGATGTGGAAATTTGATAAGGTACATGGCAATCTGAACCTAACTTAAGTTATGATAAGGTGAAAGCACCCAAAACCGATCATTTAAGGAATTCAGCATGGCTGAAAGCAAATTTTTCTGAAAATAATATTTTTGTAGTATTAGCGAGTGAAAATTGTGAATATCGTGAATATTAAAAAAAAAATTAGATATTTTGGATATTGTATGTAATTTCTATGATTTTTTTGAAGTGCCAACTCACTAGACCACTGGAATTGTCCTATAGGTGTACCTAAATCTGAACACTGCCAAAATCAGCAGTCATCAAATCAGAATTAAGTATGTGTCATTCATATGTGTCAGCAAATCACAATCAAGTATTTGTAAGACATATTAACTATAACCAATGGACGCAATTAGGTGTAGTCTATGGTACTGGATTGGGTACACGTGCGCCAATGGATGTTTCTACCTTAGTATAATCTGCACACGTTGACAAGGCAGATGAGTGAGTGCAAGACTGCACGTAAGTTACTATGCACACGTTGATAAGGCAGATGAGTGAGTGCAGGATTGCACGTAAGTTACTATCTCCTATCTTCTTAAAAGAGAGGGGACACCTCCTAGTTTTCATTAGTCCCCCTCTCGAAAAAATCACATGCCATTGATTTTTTTCTTAAAAATTAAAACCCCCCTTCTCTCCCGTTGATCTTGATACGAATACTAGGATATGATATATTGGATACGAATATTGGGATATGAATACTAGGATACAGTATGCATATTGTATATATACAATATATATATACGAATGCAGAAATGGATCTGAAAACCAATTAACCCATATCCATTGCCAAACAAGTTCGTTTTGAAAAATATAAGATTGAAGGGGGTACTGAGATTTTCAAGTTATTTTCAGATTGGATTATTTTTCATACCCCCAATAAAATTGGAGCGGTTATGAAAAATAATCCAATCTGAAACTGTCACTATCTCCTATCTCCTCAAAAGAGAGGGGACACTAACTAATACATAACTAACATAAGTTAATAAGCTTGCATAATTTTATACAAATTCTGAAAATGGAGACTGATTTAGTGCTCCAAGGTTTACTTGCTTGTGAGGTAAGCAATCTGGCAAGCAACCAAGGACGCAAGAAGTGGTTTATGTAAGACTTGATGGGCGCTTGCCAAGGACGCCTGAAGTGGTTGATGTAAGACTTGATGTGTGTAGCCGATGTATGGTAGACAAGCGTATAAATTGCAATTTGACTATTGTCAGGGCCAATTTCATGATGGGTACATATTTTTCCAGAGGTGTGTGCTTATTTCATGAGTCACCAAAAGATTGGCACATTACCCCTTTTGACCTTAATGAATTGAAATTGTTAGAAAAATAAAAGGATTTGCATGAAGGGCTAGACGAAATTGGGGCCAAATATAGGGTGATGGAATAAGGAAGTAAATGGTAATGGATTGGACTATCTTAACCCCTAAAGGTTTTCGACTATGTTTTCACCAAATCGCTCCAAACCTGCCATTTCTAGGACAAGTATCAAAGACATTTTTGAACACATGTGTCCATAGGATCTTGTAGTACATTAGTTTGAGAACATGTGGAAAAATTTCAAGAATTTTCACCATGTAAATTGCATGATATTAGCATTTGAATCGGAAAAAAAACTTTTTTTGGCCCTGAGAAAATCGGGCAGCTGCACTTTAGATGTCACATGTGTATGGAAAAATGCCCCAAATGGTGGTTACTCTTTGGATTCATTTTTCAGAACAAGTTGGACACATGCTTGAAAATTTTTAGATCAATTGGAATTGTACAACATATAGGAAAAAAATAGTAAGTAGGAAGAAGTAGAAAATGGTTCAAAACACTAAATTGTTAACAATTTATTTATGGAATTGAAAAATGCCAATCCCAATTGTTTAAATGTTGTAATAAAAAATTTACACCTATTGTTTTTAATTTTTTTCAAAAATATTAAAAATTGAATTAAATATTGGATTTCAAACTTTTTTGTAGAGTAGAGATCCTATAACTACCCGCAAACTACTCCAAAGTAAAACTCCTCATAACTTTTGACTCAACTATCAAAATAGAATGATTCAAAGCTTTCCATGAACATATAGATCTAGAGAACCAATTTCAAATTTTAATTTTAAAAAAAAATTGATTTTTCAGTAATTTTTTTTGCTGCCCGAGCTGCCCACCGAGCAATGAAAACAACATATCATACCATAACTTTTTAAACATGTAGTCAAAAGTTATGAAAATTGTTGGGCCTTAAAGCTACTCCTTGGGCACATGTTGTGTGAAAATTTCAAAGAAAAAAAATCAAAAACTCCATCCATAATGAGCTGCCTAAAATTGCTATGTTGCCAAAAAATCGCAGTTTAGTGCTTTAGGGGTTTAAACTTGCCTATGACACATAGAATGTGGAATTGGGGCCAAATATAGGGTGATGGAGTAAGGAAGGAAATGGTAATGGATTGGACTACCTTAAGATAAACTTGCCTATGACACATAGAATG
This sequence comes from Pleurozium schreberi, assembly GCA_006891605.1. Classification (NCBI taxonomy): domain Eukaryota; kingdom Viridiplantae; phylum Streptophyta; class Bryopsida; order Hypnales; family Hylocomiaceae; genus Pleurozium; species Pleurozium schreberi. Next base: position 10,945 of record VACF01002441.1, on the reverse strand, counting down.
AATGTTTTGCCTTGTTACAAGTAGCAAACTAATTCAAATTTTGTTCATACAAAGACAAATGTGACAAACGAAAAGAGCGATTGGAATTTTATTTTTATTTTTAACAAAGTATGTATTTCTTATGAATTCTTAGAGTCCATTGTCCAATTGACCCAAAAGAGTCTCTAGACTCAAGACCAACAAAAAGTGTATGCATAATGGCCATCCTATCACTTAAAGCAATCACGATATATATCAACATGGCTACAACTTTTCCTAACATGGCCACAACATGAAGGAATCAAAAAATCACTTTCTTTGTTGAATTTATATTGAATACGAAGAAGTTCTTAAAGCAAGTCACCAATAACTCCATCACCGGAAGTTCTTAAAGTAAGTCACTAATAACTCCAATCATCACAATTATCCAAGGCATTGATTTTGAACACTAACCTACCCAATGTAGTCCTAATCTCATTTATTAGAAAATATTTGTAATGGGTTGATGTAAGACTCTAACATGTTATTTCCTAGGTGCCTTTCTTTCATGGAGGTTTAGCCTATGATAGGCATCTAAAGCAAGTCACTAATAACTCCAATCATCACAATTATCCAAGGCATTGATTTTGAACACTAACCTACCCAGTGTAGTCCTAATCTCATTTATTAGAAAATATTTGTAATGGGTTGATGTAAGACTCTAACAGGTCATTTCCTAGGTGCCTTTCTTTCATGGGGGGTTAGCCTATGATAGGCATTTCCTAGGTGCCTTTCTTTCATGGGGGGTTAGCCTATGATAGGCATTTCCTAGGTGCCTTTCTTTCATGGGGGGTTAGCCTATGATAGGCAGGTTTACTCTAATTCATCAATTCCATCTACAATACATTCATGGATTGTGAAAATATACCGGTACACTAATGATGTTAAATAGTGTACTCATACTAACTATTTTAGAAATGCTATAAGTTTTTACTCTTCATGAATACTTTTATTGAGTGCATGGATCCTAATAGTACTATAGTTGGAAAAACTTTGTACCTATAGTTGGTAAAAATATTCATTAAGAGTAAAATCTTATGGCTGTTTTAAATCAATTAGTGTAGGTAACACTATTTACCATCATTAGTGTAGTGTTGTTGCGTGTAAAAGTAACGTCAAAGATGTATTTGCTGTAGCAGGAGTCATGAGGAGAGAACGGAGGCTGCGATGAAAGAGAAGGCGATATTAAAGAGGTCAAAATGTACATGAACTACACATATTGTTATTAGCCCTGCAATACATAAGCGTCCCTGTCTTCCTCTGATACAAATTCTTTTAGCAGGGCAAGAAATAACTCCCCAATTCACAACAGCAGTCCAGAGTGGACAATTTCAAGATTGACAACTGTGACCCAGCAAGTCCAAGTAAACAACAAATCCAATCAAAATAATGCCATGTGAAGACCAGCCACAGCAGAGAAATACCTTACGTTCAATTTCGTTCCTTCCTGCAGTCCTCAATGTGGACAAGACAACCACAAGATACCGTTCCTACACACAGGCAACCGCTGATAATATCCTAACAAGAGCTACATGGACTCATGTATATAAAGTAGGAGGCTTGAACTCCGACTGGGCATTTTGAACCAAACATGAAACAGAGGTACATTTTGCTTTCTTCAATGTACAAAAATGTAAAAACTGTGTACATTCTAGGAGGTGGTCGCTTTTAGAGCCCTACGGCATTTCACCTTCCAAATTTCATAACTAATTCCACAAAGCTCCAAAAAATATGAAACAACTTGAGCCAAATGTCGTTTCCTCTTGTCTTTCAACAAAAATATACTGAAAAATATTTTAAGATGTTTTACCTCCCCAAAATTCAGTTTCAGTGCTTAGATGGTCACTTTATGGACCTCCTACCTTATACACTGCCTAAGGATGCCAAAGCGAACTATACCTTCTTTGAAACGCTCATCTGGGAAACTAATAAGACTGACCACCACAGGTAATAAATCTTGTAACACTCAAGGGTCATATTAACTTGTACCTGTAACCCCATATTGCTGATGCAGCTAATTCGTTTGCGTTGTCAAATAGTGTAACAGGGGATGCATGCAAGGGTGAAATAGAGGGCAAAATGGGGGGGGCGTCTTCTAATTTCCCAGGTCCTCCTCAAGGTAATCTTCTCCGTCGTCGTCAGAGCCAACATACTCTAGAAGGTCAGAACCACTTATTTGGTCCAATAAATCAATGACGGGAGACATTTGTTTCGCTTCTCTGCTCGCCTTGGGCTTCCCAGACGGGAGTTGCTGCTGCTTGCTGACATTCGCTTTCCATGCTACGTCGTCCCTGATATCATCATCGTCCTCTTCGTCGTCGTCGTCGTCGTCGTCGTCATCCTGAAATGAGGGCGGCAGGTATTTCCCAACACGTAAGCTTGGAGTTTATCAATCAAGCGAGAATCGTATGTAGCCCCCTCATGAGTGATGGTAGGTAATATTCCTCAGACTAGCACCTCAAAAATTGGAATGAATGATCCATGGGTACTAACGGCATTAAAGATAAGAAAAGAACAAAGTCAAGAATCTCATCCTTTTAAGGTTTAAAAGTAACACAGCATATTCTAAATGATTTGCTAAAAACGACATTCTGCCGTATCAAACGAAGGTTAAAACRACAAGAAGATTCCTTGCATTTTGAAAAAAATTTGTTCACAATGCAGTCAGAAAGAAAAGCAGCCGCACGTAAGTACCTCTTTGTCACCAATATCAATGGCTCCCGTCATTCCATCGTCAAAGGAACCACCCTGTGCCAAAAATCTCATCTTCATCAAAATTTATAAGCAGGTATGAAAGGATAACATGCAARGCTCTGATAKCACTAMGRCGCGAAATTTTGTAATCATCGARAAACAACTTGCATGATTCTAAATTATATGTCTCCACCTAAAGAGACACAACCAAAACCAAGAGGGATAGAATTGTACATGCTACGCATAAAAACGAAAGGACCTACTTTGAAAGAAAAGAAATATTGTTGTACCCGAAAAACCACACACCAGGATCCTGTGATCTTACTGCTGTTCAAGAAATAAAMGACTAAGTGGGGACAACTAGAATACCTCGACCTCTTGAGCGTCCCTCTCTTCTTTTGCCAGTAGCTCATGAAGCTCTTCTTGTGTGATTAGTCGGCCATCCTGCAAGCACAACAGTGTAACTACAACTAGTGAGAAACAACATCACTTCCAAAGACAATGACTCCAAACAAGGAGACGTAAAGTAGAGTACAATAAAAACGTCAGGACCTGACCCAGACATCTATACTGACTCTCGTTGCCAACAGGGACTCATCTATTCTAACACAAGATTGGAGGGATCTACAACGCCCCCACCATGAATTTGCATAGGAAATTTAAACATAATCATCAAAAAGTGATCTCAACAGATTTGGCTCCAGTACCCAAAAATCTCTATACGTCTAAAAAGGACAATCCTGGAGATGTTAAAATGTTTGTAGTGACGCAATTAGCTATGAAATCACGTCCAAAGTTGCAGACGTATCACAGCCAAGCTGAAGAGTAGACACTCAAATTATATTATCTGGCATTAATAGAACGTAATTGAGAAAAAGGCTCTACATACTTCCGTTTCTTCTTGACAAAAGAGAGCAACTGCTAGATAGTTCAAAAAATATCATTAACCCTGTAACGGCTAAATCCTGTTTCAAGTACTGCRAAATTTTGTTCATCCTTTTTGAAGGAATACATTATCTAGATTRATTTCATCAAACAGTTTACAAAAGAGGGTTGTCTTTTACAGATTTAAGCATTACTTTGGATGGACGCGAAGCTATTTGGACGAAACAGTACCCCGAAGCACCCTATCCATCATCCAGGATATGGATTAAATGGCGGTTAAGTGGCAGAAGACTGGGATAGAGAAGTTGAGCTCAACTCACATCTCGCAATTGTTCAAGGATGTTAGGTGTCGGCTCATGCATGTTGGCATTTCGAAAGTCAGCCACGCAATCAGGGTCTTGCACATAATTTATGGTCGGATAAACAGGATCCCCTCCCCAAACTGCACACGTATTCATTCGTCAATTCTACCCACATATGCACCAATTAAAATGTAACTTATTGTGCACTCACAAATGTAATTAAGTAGCGCCTATGAGCCCAAAGAGTTGAAATTAAGGAAGCCCCAAGGAAGGTATCAAAAAGAAATCATACATTTTATAACAAAAAAACAATGTTTTGTATTTACAATAACCAACTGTTAGCGCTTCCAAAGTGGACTTCCTATTTGTAGGAATGAACTAGGTTCCAATTCAATCAGCAATTTAGTAACATAAACTCAACATGAATCTAATGCCTAATAATTGACCATTGAGATGAGATGAGCGTGACCCAAGAAATTAGTAACCCAAGAAAGTATCAAAAAATGWGGAGACGTACCTTGTTTGACTTCCTCTTCAGGCATGCGCATGGTCATAGGATCACGGCGAATGCGAATATCAGTTCCCTGCATTTTTCGGTATTCCTTCAGAGACCAAAACCAACAGTTAGCAAATCAGAATTAAGTATGTGTCATTCATATGTGTCAACAAATCACAATCAAATATTTGTAAGACATATTAACTACAACCAATGGACACAATTAGGTGTAGTCTATGGTACAAGATTGGGTACACATGCGCTAATGGGTGTTTCTACCTTACATCATGTTTTGAACATCTACAGTTTCCCTCATTTAGTCCCCTTAATTGTTCTGTCCCCTTAATACCCCTATTCAGTGTAGAGAACTTGAAGGACTGTCTCCAAGGAAGTAGACTGAGCATAGACGGCGCCGGAGCTTGGCGGACTGGTTGGACGCAGACGAATAATCAGAAGGGTGGAGTGCTTTGGATGGCATCACACGTGTCAATTCCCTTTGGAATCGACCCAGGCAGGAGGCTTCATGGAAAGTACTCCGATCGAACTGGAGGATCTCCGTTGAATTGCGGAATACGCAATTGTGATGAAGAAGACGAGTAAGCTTACTTAGCTCTGGCGTGAATGACGCGTTTGCTAGGGATAGTCCTTGGATACTGTACCCAAACCAGGAGGTCCTCACGGGTGAGGCGATTGGACTGCATTGGAAGACGGAGAGTCCAATGATTTTGAAGGCTGCATCATAAGTTAGTGCTCCATGTTTTGAGGGTCAAGACTGGGAAGTAACCACAGGTGTCGCTAGCTGGTGAAAAAACACTAAACAGCTCTTTTGACTACTTCCAGTGCAAGGCGGACGGGTGACTTTTTTGTTATTGTTCTCTGTGCAACGCCACATGAGTACCGGCAGTCTCTTCCTCGTTTTTTCAGAAACCTGCCCCCCTCGCTGGCGTTTCACCATAACCAGGTTGTTCTGATGTATCTGGTGTCTGAAGTTTTGGAGGAAGAGCCAGGTTTTGCTTCGTCATCGCCATCGCCAGCGTCCAGTCTTTCCAATATTCTGCTACCCATCTCCAAATAGCGGCTTGCTGTGTCCATATTGATAGTGGGGTGTTATGACACGTCACCCACCACCTTGCCAATATTGATGGGGTTATGCTGTTCCAATGCACGAATGGCTCATTCATACAGTGATGACCAAGGAGTCGGTAATTTCAGATCCATGCCATGTATATTTATTAGTAGTGTGACAACCAAGCATGTATCATTCTCAAGATGCTTGATTTTATCAAAAGCAGTCAGGTTTCATCTCGAAATCTGGGCATGCCGTTGCAACCGCATTTGCCAAAACTCGCGACAGCAGCAAATAATGACTCATGAGCACTACTAACTCCGTTTAGAAGCTCACACCCAAAACACCAAACCGGCCGTTCGGTGGACTAGATTATATGCCGCACAAAATTCTTCTTCCTCTTCAGGAAAGTAGGGGTCGCAGTGTTAATCAAGATTTAAAGAAAAAACTAGAGCTATTTATACACGCCCAAGGGATTCTTAGCGTAGCTTCCCAAGGGATTTCCAGACAAAGATTCCTTCCCATACTTGCCTAACGGATTGGTTTGCTTTCCATAGCTACCCAAAGGATTAGCAGAAGAGTTAGAATTGCTTTGGTACGAAGAGAGTGGATTACCAGTAGCTTCTGATGCAAGAGGGTCATCATTTCCCGTGTCTGTTGCAACCTCGGACTCAGGTGGGATGGAAACCATGGGCTCAGATGCCGATGCCATTCTCAAATCCGGTTTCGTTTTCTCCAAGACCACAGCATTGGCAGGAGCTTCTAGATTGACCACCTCATCCAVTTTATCCGTTGATGAGCTCGCTTGAGTTCCAGGTGTCTGCAACAACACGAGCATGTTCACAAAGTCAAAGCTTGGAACTGTCATAAAGAGGTCTTTGGGAAATAAAGCTTCCCACCCTAAACCAGAACGCAACCCACCTGCTGGGTGGCGACTGATCCATCCATCACCGAAGGTAGCAGAAGTCTTTCTAACAGAATGTCATCTTCATTTTCGCCATCGGGCTTTTCTGTCTTCAGCATTTCGATGATGGCTCGATAGTGCTGAGATTGATCTGTTGCAAGGAAGCTCAAAAGTTAAGACACATGGATGGCAASATCAGGAGTCTTGGCTCTTGATGCGAGACCAGCGTGAATCAAGATGGTGTTTGTTGGATACCTACACCGAATCCATCTTTTAAATGGCTACATCACTATTTTGCAATACAAGCTAATAAACTTATAACATGAACTCATGCATAAGCAATTTGAAAGGATACAATGCCACCCTGCAGAGATATGTTGTACAAACCTTGCGTCTTGTGTCCAAGAGCATCAGCAAGGCGAACTGGATTTAGTTTCTCTTCATTCTTAAATTTTGCTTTCACTTGTCTTCTGGTTCTTCCAGGGAACAGATTCTGTATCAACTCAAAATCTGTCCCAAATTGCTGCAATGCCTGCATAAAATGGAAACCAACAAGAGCTTACTCAAGAACGCTTCTTCACACACTATAATTACACGTAGTAGATATGTTGGATCCAACCTAAATTGGGCCAAGTGCAGCTCACAAGACACCAACCACTGAATGTCCAAATGCGGTTTAGTCCCTAAGTAAAACATCCTAAGCAACACTCCACCCAAGATGATGACATTCCATCACAAAAACATACCTTATAAAATAAATCCGTGTCTTCAGCTTTCCACCTCTCCACAGGTGTTCGGTTAGMGTACGAGTTATAATTGAGCTTGGGCCTATCCTCCTCCACCCTGCGATAAGAGTCTGTATCCTCTCTAGTGCTGGCTTGAGCGGCAACAACCAAACTTTGTTGATTGATCACAATAACTCAAAAGTGCGTCATTTCTTCCATGGTTTAGTGCTCTAGGTTTTATGGTGCAGTGGAAAGGATGCAAGCTTAATGCTAAGTCCCTAGAATGTTATGCTCCTTATTCTTGAAGAACATAGGTTCGAAACTGCTTCACATTCTTTTGTGCTACAAGGTTTAGGGTTTGTATACTCTAGAGTATTACAAAGAGCATATATCATGAAGTTTGTCTGGTTTCGGTATTGGCCTTTAGAATCACTGTTAATCGTAATTCTGGGAATTGCAGCTTGCAGAGTCCAGCAACGTGCTCATCCTTGCTGTGAAACCCCAAGTAGGTATTGTTCAATTACCTGGGCTCTCACTTGCACCTATAGTAGTCATGTGTTGCAGTATGCCGTCGTGATGGAGCTCTTTATTTCTCTTTGCCTTTAGTTTGCCAGAGTTATTTTATCTCGAAAGTTTTTGTTGTAGTTTTGCTGAGGAATGTTATTCAAATGCAATTTGCAACCTCTGGAATGTCCGTACTTGTGATCGATGGGACGGACACTTGAACTAATGTAAAGTCGACATTGGACAAAATGAGGCAGAACGAATAATGATTTTTGCGCAACCCTAGGTGTAGGATTCCGTGTTTCATCCTGCTCGTTGCTGCAATCTGTACAAATCTAAAGTGGGCCTGGGTTTGTACGTCGTCAGGAGAAAACACATGCTCATAGCGTTTTTTCCTGATTGCCTTCGAAACTTTGGATTTGTGCAGCGGAGAAGGTTGTGACAGAGATGAAGCCAAGCTTGTCAAGGGATCATCTTCTGGTCTCGATAGCTGCAGGAATACCCATCGAGAAGTTACAGGTGGGTTGCTATGTGAAGTACTTTGCACTACTTCAAATTCTTTCCGAGGGGACCCTTCTTTCTTTAGTTGGTGAGTTGATGCTTTATGGTTGTTAAAGCAGTTCACAGTTTCGTCTGTTTGTTCTTGTACATTGAACCATTCTGTATACTATGACTGTAGAACCTACGGTCTTGATGTTGTGAGCAACTTGCGTTGCACCATACCTGGCGCATTTCTCTTGTCTCTGGAGATAGGGGTTAGTATGGAGGTCCCGCTCGTGCAGACCCGCGTTCTGTAGGACATGGAAGGCGACGGAGTCCTTTCAGAAGTATCTTAGAGTATTCTTAGAAACGAGATTTCAATGAAATCAACCCCTAGAGAGGGTACCCTGTTTCGTTACTTTTTTATTAGATCATCAGAGAAGACACCCTGCACGCCTGTTCTGCCTGTACCACAAGCCCTCCTAGCTCTGTACTCTAGGGTTCTTGATTCTAAGGGTCTTCGAAGACTCCTCTGAAGCCGGGATTAGGAGTCTTCATCTGCAGGGTCTTGGAAAGCATCGGGCCTGGAGGAAGAAACCGATCGGATGCTGACTTAACTCCTCCAGGTCTTCTGTTGTGCACATTGGCTGTCCTTTTGCTGAAACTTGTACTGATGCTTGCAGAATTGGGCTGGAGAAGCACGAGTAGTGAGGGTAATGCCCAACGTTGCCGCCACTGTTGGCGAAGCTGCTGCAGGTGCTTTTCATAACAATGCACAATTGCTCCACCAGCTAACTTATCTTATGTTACTGTTGATTCTCATAGAGTCGACAAGAAGCTATGATTGTTAATTTCTGATATATTGTGCTTGCAATCTGTATTTGTAAGATGACCTACTTGGATTTGTACCCACCCTGTSATGGTAGTTTTTTTCTTGACAAGTTTAGTGGAATTGTTGCAGGAATGAGTTTGGGTAGAACAGCCACTCCAGCTGACTCGGAACTTGTGACAGCAATGTTTGAATCAATAGGCAAGATCCATGTTGTAGACGAAAAACTTCTGAATGCAGTAACTGGAGTCAGGTATAGTTGTTCTCCAGTCTTTACTGCGAATCACAGAAGCTCTGTACTTTCTGCTGTAGAATCAGAGTGCATTTGACTGGACAAATGCTGATGTAATTTCACAACTATGAATCGTCAATTTCAATTTGTATTAAATGTATATACTTCTTTCTTCCAGTGGTAGCGGTCCTGCTTATATCTTCATGGCTATCGAAGCTCTGGCTGATGGTGGTGTAGCTGCTGGCCTTTCCCGTGACGTTGCCATGTCTCTCGCCGCCCAAACGGTGAGTTCAAGTCTGGTTTTTGCTGTTGTCGTTAACGACCTCTGTCGTATCCTTGTCACTTCAAATTGTAGGGTGTTAAAAAACATTCTATTTTCGTTTGTTTTCGTTTGTTTTCGTTTCACCCGTTGTGAAAATGCCTGGCTATCAACGAATTTTTAGGATGTCATGTACTTCAAATGGATCCTTGCTCAAAACGTGCTGCAGTGCACGTCTATGCTGTGTGACTCAACTTTTTCCTGCAGGTGTTGGGATCTGCAAAGATGGTGTTGGAAACCAAGAAGCACCCCGGAGAATTGAAAGATATGGTGACATCACCGGCTGGTAACGAACTCTCCGATGATGATCACTGTAACCTTAATATAAGTTTGAATGGTTTGCTTCTTCTTTTTTCATTGGAATCTACCTCTGCATTCTACCTCTGGAAAGGTTTCSTGCAACCTCTATGAGGTGCATTGATCATTTGTTAGCTCAACTATGTCCTAAGTTCTCATCTATGGACTGGATATTATTTTAAGCCTCTTATCTCTCCCCTGGTTGCACATGATACTGTTTCAAATTTTAAATTTGTTATCTCAAACCGGTTGCTATTATCTGTGCAATCTAAAGTGGCTCCTAGGATGTTCAGTTTTTATTAGAGATTCCGGCATGTATGTATCGGAACTGCTTTCAATGTTTTGGATTTGGTCTGTTTACGGTATATCCATTATAATTTGTTTGATCATGTTTTATTGAGCAATACATGATGTTCTTGCAGGAACAACAATCGCTGGGATCCGTGAACTGGAGGACAGGGGCTTTCGTTCGGCTCTTATTAATGCTGTCGTTGCTGGAGCAAAGCGAGGGGAAGAGCTTTCCAAGTAGTTGGGTTTAGGGTTCCACCCCTCTGGAAGGGTTTTAGGGTTAGGGTTTAGGGTTTAGGGCTCCTCCCTCTCTTAAAGTTTTTAGGGTTTAGGGTTTAGGGTCTGGATCATTTTATTTCGTGTAGGGTTTAGGGTAACTTTTTCCCTTCTGGCAAGATCAGTTTTCGCATTACTCGATTTGAGTCGTTGATTGAGTTCAAAGACTGCCATTAATCCCTATATTAATCCGTAAAGGCCAATTGTCATATCAAAAATCAAACAGACAATCAAAAATCTGGGTAAATTCCTATGAAGTCAATTTTGGTCGAATTTGGATGTTCACAAAATTTTAACACAAGGTGTGAACATGTACCTCCTAGTGGGAAAAGTAATTTTTTGGGGAAAGTAATATTTTTTGATTGAGTGATAAAATCAAAAGTTTGTTTCTTTGGACTTTTTTTGTAGCTTCGGCAATGTGGCCATCAATTGGGCATTTTTTGCAAAAATGCTTATCAACTTTTCAAATTTTGTATGTATGTAACTAATAAAATATGACATTCAATTGTTCAAAGAAAACAAATTTTAGTTCTCAAATCACATTCTAATAAGAATTAAACTTTTTTACTTATATGGTGGTGGTTTCAAGAAGAGAAAAAAATTCCTCTAACTTCAAGCCTTGCTAGCTTG